>JANAVB010027999.1:18034125-18291625 GCA_029216955.1 Iris pallida | reverse complement strand
ACCTAGGGTTGACCTAGAGTTGACCAGAGTTGATCCGTTGACCAAAAGTCAACTGTAAGTCAACTTTTGACCTAGTTTGATTCAGATTGACTTCCAATGTTCTCCTATGACCAAGGTTGACCTAACTAGACTTGTCTTGACCTAGAATGACTTAATAGGATTTAAATTGATTTGACTTTACTTCCTAAACATAGTATTGATACGTCTTGTTATCTATAGGTCCTCGAGGCGCTGCATTGGATCCAGTTGACATATTATATCATATCACAGGTGAGTACATTCTCTGATAACTTCTTCCCAATTTATGATAACTGTTATGATTCATGTACTTAGTGTAGATATACTTATTCCTGACACATGGTTCTCACGGATTGGTATTCCTGGATCTCGACGAGAGATGTTACTCCTTGTTAGCTTGGGATGTATTGTGCAAGCTCCCTTGTAGCTCTTGCGCAATATATGGTCACCGATTCTAGAGAAGACTTGCTCCCTTCTCATAGAATCCCGTACAGTGACGTGTCCTGTTTGGATCCATTCTACCAGTTGGGGGTGGAGGAGTAGTAGCGTATGCCTGTGATCAAATCCATCTCGCATTCCCGAACAGTGTTAGTCATATACCGCGCTTATGACTAGCCAGGCCAGTTACTTACAGGTGCCCAAGCCGATCATAAGTTGAAACTACTACTCACACACATTGGATAGATGGCTTACCCTGATTTGTGTACATACCATGATCAGTTCTACTTTCATGTTCTAGCTCTAGCTCTACAGCTTACCATGCCATGATACATATATGTACACTCCATGATTTTATTGTATATGCTCTATTTACAGTCTTATGGCTTTTATTCTATCTTGAGATCTGTTATAAGATTTATGTACTCGTTCCATCCTGACCGGATATGTTGACAATATTTATAGATGCAGAGGAGGACTATTACTGCACTTACTTCGACCCACCGGACGTAGTAGGTTTAAAGACAGATACCCTAGATCAGCAGGGTACAGTACCGCAGGGCGAGATACCGCCTATCTTGTAGATAGAGTAGGTTTTTTGTACTGGACCTTGTCTCCAGTTACTCTTGGGACTGTTATTATTTTGGCTAGTATTAGAGACTTTGGACTTGGACTTGTATATTCTTTGTGTTTGGACTTGACATGTTATATTTTATGGTCGTGTTGTCTTTATCTTTCAGTATTTACTTTATCATCTTAGAGTTGTGATTGAGTACTCATATATTATCATTGCTTGTCCTCCGTTCGGAGTTGACCATATTCTCGATAGGTTTTGATATTATATAAACTGTTGTTAGAGTAATAAACCTACAGCGTTCTACGCTATTTTTACGGTGAGGGCTGGGCATTGTTACATACACGTGCCCTTATAGCGGGTGCGGGTCGTGACACATTTTTAGTGGTAGTCCACGCAGGTCCTGAAGTGGCAATTAATGTGATGTCGTAGCAGCACTCGTCTTAGAGTGTTGACTACGAGCATGTGTTACATATAGGAGGTGGTAGGCTAAGAGTACTCAATCACAGTAGGATCTTTTTTTGCTTATCTTGCTTACCATCTTTGATATTGATTTAATGTATTCTAGCTGTCCTCCTTTGATATAGTCCTTCTTGTGCCATATTGATATCTTCTTTTCAATCTGTCTCCAGGATGGTTATGACTCATTCTCCCGGTGAGGAGCACGGGGAGACGGAGAGGTCTGCTACCTCTGGCGGACAGGCTCCAGTCAGTTCCCCTGCAGTTGGGACTTCAGTAGGGGCTCTCGGGGGTACTCCTCCAGCACTCTCGATGACTGTCCCTGGGGTCACTGCGGGTGCTCTTCCTGCAGTGTCAGGGGCTACGACGGGAGCTGTCGGGGGCGTTCCTCCTCCTCCTCAGCAGGGGACTCCTCCGCCGGTGGTGGAAGCTATTCCTCCGTTGCCTTCTTTGCCTACAGACATGGGGCAGATGCTCGTATTCTTTCAGCAGGTGCTGGAGTCCCAGCAGGCCCAACACGAGGCACAGATGAGACAGACTGAGGTAATACGCCAGGACATAGAGGATGCCCATAGGTTGGCCCTGGCTACGGTGGAGCGTGGGGCTCCACAGCGGGAGGCGCAGCAGCAGAAGCCCGGAGACATCCATGCTTTCAAGAAGATGGGTCCGAGAGATTTCAGAGTGACCGAGGGCATTATATATGCTGATGACTGGCTCGACGATATTGAGCGTCAGATGAGGGCCTCCCGCCTGGCAGACGACCTGAAGGTCGAGGCGGTTGGCTTGCAGTTATTAGATGTTGCCCGGACATGGTTCCGGAACGAGCCGGCTCTTACAGGAGAGGGCCACACTTGGGCTGAGTTTCGGGCCCTGTTCAGAGAGAAGTTCTTTTCCCCCAAAGACAAGATCGGCCTAGTTATACCATCTCCTGGCATTCGCATTCACGATGTGGCGATGCGAGGCAGCACCACCAAGACAGCAGCAACAACAACAGAGGAAGAACCAGTAACCCCCAGCGGGCTGCAGTTATTATGGAAAGGAAGGGCAAACTAGAGATGTGTGTCGGACATTGAATAGGCAGTGTTTGATATGTGGAAGTCCAGATCATCGGGTTTCTACCTGTTCCATGAATTCGAGGTCAGGAGGACCAGTACAATAATTTTCTGCTCTACCAGCACCAGGGGCAGGCCAGTATCGAGGACCAGCGGTGGCAGTGAGACCGTTGGCACAATGCCCGTTCATGTCGCAGGCTCAGATGTTTCGGCAGCAGGGACCGCCGATGCAGCAGCAACAACATAGACCACCCTAGCATTACCAAGACAGGGGCCAGCAGCAGCACCAGGCTAGGCCACAGCATGGGAACCAACAAGAAGGTCGAGGGCAGGCATTCACTCTGTCCTTGGAGGAGGCATTGGCATCGGAAGATGTTGTGGCAGGTAATATTCTCGTCGCCTCATATCCCGCAGTAGCATTGTTTAATTCGGGAGCATCACACTCATTTATATATGCACAATTTACAACACGACTAGAAATGGAGTTCGAGGCATTGCCAGGGAGGTTGAATATACTCACTGGTAATGGGCTCGTAGGAGTTAGTAGGATTATTCTAGCATGTAGCATTGTAGTTTACGGGCATTCCTTACCCGCCAGGTTGATAGAATTTTCTGTTGGAAATTTTGACGTTATCTTAGGCATGGACTGGCTGAAAGACAGTCATACGACAATAGATTTTCGTAGAGGGAGTATATCTTTTGATATTCCAGGCATGAAGCGGTTCACCCTAGTCAGATCAGTGGCAACTCAACAAGAGCAGGGAGTAGTAACAACAATGGAAGAAGTTCAAGTTCCGAAGGTAGTTGAAGAGTTTCTAGACGTATTTCTTGAAGAACTTCCAGGTCTACCCCCGGTCAGGGATATTGAGTTCAGCATAGAATTGGCACCTGGAACTAAACCAATATCAGATCGAGTTTACAGAATGGTGGATTCAGAGCAGGCCAAGGTACATCAGCACATAGAGTAACTGAAAGAGAAAAAGTTCATCCAAGCTAGCTTATCACCATGGGCAGCACCAGTAGTACTTGTGGGGAAGAAGGATGGGTCATCCAAATTGTGCATCTATTACATGAAGCTTAACGCCGCAACAGTAAAGAACAAGTACCCATTACCAAGGATCGGTGACTTGTTTGATCAATTGAGCAGAGCTAGAGTTTTCTCCAAGACAGATCTTCGTTCAGGGTATCATCAAGTGAGGGTTCGAAATGAGGATATTCCTAAGATAGCGTTCAGGTTGAAGTATGGGCATTATGAATTCTTGGTAATGCCGTTTGGTTTGACCAATGCTCCAGCAATATTTATGGATTTGATGAACCGCATCTTTATGCCATACTTAGATCAGTTTGTCTTTATGTTTTTTGACGACATTCTCGTGTACTCTGCCAGTGAGGAGGAGCATGAAGACCACCTCCGGAAAGTGTTGCAGGTTCTGAGAGAGAACCCGTTGTATGCCAAGCTCAGCAAGTATGAGTTCTGGACGGATCATATTTCATTTCTGGGACACATCATATCAGGAGCTGGAGTAGCAATAGATCCCAAGAAGGTAGAAGCAGTAGAGAGTTGGCCGGTATCCAAGATCGTAGCAGATGTACGAAGTTTCTTGGGATTGACAGGATATTACAGAAGGTTCGTATCAGACTTTGTGAGACTTTCAGCACCTATGACCCGCTTGACACGGAAGGATGTACCATTCGTCTGGTCGGCAGAATGCCAGATATTATTTAAGAATTTGAAGCAGAAGTTGATATCAGAGCCTATTCTTACATTGTCGGTTGGACCCGGAGGTTTCACAGTATATTGTGACGCATCAGGGAAAGGACTTGGATGTGTCCTTATGCAGCATGGGAAGGTGATAGCGTATGCATCTAGGCAGCTTTGGGATCACGAGAAGAATTATCCAACTCATGACTTGGAGTTGGCGGCAGTAGTATTTGCTTTGAAGCTATAGAGGCATTACTTATACGGTGATCGAGTGGACATGTACACAGACCACAAAAGTCTGAAGTACATCTTTACTCAGAAGGAACTGAACATGAGATAGAGAAGGTGGTTGGAATTGATCAAGGATTACGACATGGAGCTTCAGTATCATCCAGGCAAGGCTAACGTGGTGGCAGACGCTCTTAGCAGGAGAGACGGCACATTTATGTTGACAACACAGAAGCACATTTTAGAAGAACTTCAGGAGATGGGCATCGAAGTTGTACTTTCCAATAATGTAGGAATTCTGGTGAGTCTACAAGTTCAATCCGACTTAGTAGATAGGATCAAGACAGCTCAGGCACAGGACCCAAGGATTCAGAAGCTTAGGGCAGAATATGAGTCAGGACTCAGAAAGGAGATGAAGATTCATGAAGATGGTATACTTAGGTTTGGATCACATTTATGTGTGCCTAGTAGAGATATCAGACAGGAGGTTATGACAGAAGCTCACAGTTCTCAGTATTCTATACATCCTGGAGGGACCAAGATGTACCAAGATATCAAGCAGCACTTCTGGTGGAACAGAATAAAGAGAAAGATAGCCAGATTCATTTTCTATTGCTTGATATGTCAGCAAGTGAAGGCAGAATAGCATAGGCCCGCTGGATTATTGCAACTGCTTCTTATTTCGAAATGGAAGTGGGAACACATCACGATGGACTTTGTGATCGGTTTACCGAGATCGCCAAGTGGTAAAGATACTATTTGGGTGATAGTAGATCGGCTTACAAAGGTGACACATTTTTTTCCTTTCAGAGTAGGGCAATCTACAGAAAGTTGGCAGAGTTATATATACAACAGATAGTCAGACAGCATGGAGTCCCTGTCAGTATTGTGTCAGATAGAGATACCCGCTTTACATCACATTTTTGGAAGAGTTTATATCATAGTCTGGGTACCAAATTAAGATTTAGTACGGCTTACCATCCACAGACGGACGGGCAATCAGAAAGAATAATTCAGACTTTAGAAGATATGTTGTGAACTTCTACCCTAGATTTTGGAGGATCTTGGGAGAGCCACCTATACTTAGTCGAGTTCTCGTACAACAACAGTTATCAAGCCAGTATCCAGATGGCGCCATTTGAAGTACTATATGGTAAGAAGTGTAGGTCGCCACTAGCATGGGATAATATCGGGGAGAGGAAGATGCTAGGCCCAGAAATGATTGTTCAGACAGTTGAAGTAGTTTAGGAAATTAGAGAGCGACTTCGAATTGCGCAAGATCGACATCGTCAATGGACGGACCAGCATCGTAGGCCGCTAGAGTTTTCTGTTGGGGACCACATGTTCTTGCGGATCTCACCTACCCGTGGGGTCATTAGATTTAGCGTTCGCGGGAAGTTGAGTCCGCGATACGTGGGCCCATTTGTTATCCTTGATCGAATAGACGATGTTGATTATCGTTTATCCCTTCCACCTTCGTTACGAGAGGTACATAACGTGTTCCATGTATCTCAGTTATGTAGGTATGTATCGGACCCAAGCCATATCCTTGATCATTCTGAGCTGGTTGTTGGTACCAACCTGTCTTACGAGGAACAGCCTGTGTCCATTTTGGACCGAAGAGAGAAGATACTCAAGAACCGACCAATTAGCCTTGTCCAGGTTGCTTGGGGTCATCACTCTTTAGGGGAGTCAAAGTGGGAACGTGAGGATGATATCCGATCACGGTATCCGCACCTGTTTGACTCATAAGGTATATCTCTTTCTGTATACCTTGATTGTCTTAACTCCTCATGCATGTCACCTTATGAGTAGAATTACTTGAAGTCGTAGATTGTTAAACATAGATATATTACTTGCTAGTGACATTGTAAAATAATTGCTTGCTCAAATTGCTTGTACTTAGATTAGTTTAGCTCTGATATTTCTATCCTGCTTGGATTTAAAATTTCGAGGACGAAATTTTTCTAAGAAGGGTAGAGATGTTACTTCCCGTTCCCAGAATATGCATTTTAAATACGTGTACTGCTTGAATGTATTTATTTAAATTTTATCATGTATTATTCTGTATTTAAATTCCTTTAATTTCACGCTAATTATTTTTTTGCATTTTACTTTCTGCTTTTACTTTGCTTTTGGGTTTGGCCTGAGTTGGTTTATATTCCGGCCTTGGGTGGTTCAACATGAATCCACCTACCACCACCCCCATTAAAGCCCCAAACCCTTTCTCTCTCTTCATTACTTCTCCTTCTTATTAACTCTTTTTCTTCATCCTCCGTAACTCTCCCCATCTACCCAGCCGCATAGGCAAGTGCCAACTTGCTTCATGATGGAACTCCAGTATTATTGTTCCATCATCTTCCTTACTTGATCTTAAGTCTCTTTAGTATTTAGTATTTGTAATTTTCATGGCTCATTTTGTGTAGATCTAAATTTATAGTATTTTCGAATTCTTAGGTTTTGATCTAACTAACCTTATTATTTTCAAGTTTTAATGATTCCATGTTGTAGAGAATTTTGTTCTACCCCATTTTGACCTATGGAAGTCCAGATTTGGGCTTAGAATGAAGGATTTAGAGAGCTTGGAAGCAATGGCTTCTCTGGTTCTGTTCTCGGAAATGGAGAAAAAGAACAGTGCTGAGCCGCATGGCTTGCACGGCACAGCCGTATGAACTTCTTAGACGTATGGGAGTACTTGACCGCATGGAATTTCATGCGACAAGTCTTCCAACCGCATGAGCTCGCTTGAACCATTGCCGCATAGACCTTGGCAACTTCCTGGCCGCATGACACTTTTCTCAGCCGCATGAATCTTTTCGGCCGCATGAGCTTAATTAGTTCTCGGCCGCATACGCATTTCCAGCACTGATTCCCAGCTGCATGTACTTCTATTTGGCCGCAGCCGCATGTGATTTGTCATTTCGAGCCGTATGTCATTCTGAGCCGCATAAGGATCAGACCTTGCCCGTATGAGACCCTAGCCACATAGCCCCTGTCTTCTCGTTGCCGCATGTTATTCTAGCCGCATGGCTTTAGCAGCCGCAGCCGCATATACTTCTGCTTGCCGCTAGTCGCATAAGATTGTTTCACCCTAACCGTATAGACTTATTATTTTCAGTCGCATGTACTTACCCAGCCGCATGATCTTTGCATGCCGTATGTGCTTTTTCAGCCGCATGGAATTTCCTGACCGCATTGATCTTTCCCAGCTGCATAAGAATTTATTTTTTAGCCGCATGAGATGAATCTTTTTCTAACCGCATGGCTAGCTTGAACCCCAGCCGCATAAGGCTTGTGACTTCTTGGCCGCATGGCATTGAGCCGCATGAGACCCTATTTGCCAGGCCATCTAAACTTTAGCCCATAATGCCTTTTGGCTGATTCTGTCCCGAGTTGACATTTATTAACATTGATTGTTATCTTGGCATTAATTAACGTTGATTGTTATCTTAATTAATAATTGATCATGCATTCCTAGTTGGAAATAAGAGACTGGCTAGTCGTCTTATTGAATTGAATGAATGAGACACGTTCATATTAACTATGAACTATTGCAATCGATTGGCCGATCCCGAATATTGACATACAGGCACATGCAGGCTTCAATTTATTTATTTATTTTACAAAATCAGCATGTTTACTTTATGGTCAAGGCATGATTATCCCGTGGTTAGTTTTGATTGTTGTATTACGCTATGTAAAACCTACAACATAACCGCACGGTTGTCGTTATGGAGTTAGGCATATCGTACTTTATACGGAAGTACTCATTCTGAATGACCATGATCCACGATATGGGATTTCACTTAACATAGAGGCTACTAAGTTAAATAAAAATAATGATTGCATGGAGAGAATAGATTCATGAGTTCTTACATGGCAGCCCTCTTTGGGACTATTAGTGCCCGACAGGCCGGCCGGTTCCCACAGATACTGCAAATCTGCCACACGGACAGGGAGCAGTATCTGCTTATATTATTTATTGTATATTGATGACGGGCGTCCCACTGGGACTCGTCTAATTCATGATTAACGCAATTGATTGATTGGGTAGACTAGCCTTGCTTGTACATTGTAAGAACTGAGGAATCCTTATTGCATAATTCCAAGGTAACTTGGGACTTACAGTAGCAAGCCGTAGTAGTTGAATGGCCGTTTAAATTAGTTTGTTTGTTTGTGTATTGTACCTACTCTGTTGACTACTGAGATGATCAGAGTATCAGGACATGACGGGTCAACTTCTGTCCTTGTTTGGTTGGAAAGTTGGTTCGAAGTATCGTGATGTTATGTGAATCCCGGTAGCAAGCAGAGATCTATTTATCATATTTTCTTACTACTGGTTCTAATTCCTCATATCGTGCTTCCTTGCGGTACTTGCTATTAGAGGTCTAACCTCTCTGGTTTTGCATGGCCAGATTTAGAGCCGGTTCCCGAGGACTCAGCTTACTTCCACCTCCAAGATGGTCAATACTAGAGGAATGATTGCAGGAGGACTCGAGTGGGTTCCTTACTTCCCCGCTCGTTTTGTTACTTACTTTATACTTTGCCGTTTGGCACCGACATGTTAGTCGGATCGTCTTGTACTTACTTTTGCATAATTGTAACTAAGTCAGGCTGCAGCTGATAACAATTGTGTATACCTTGCTACATCATCTGGTTATATTTTGTAAAGCCAGATATCAAGAACATTTTGACTGAGCGTTTGGGACGCCTTTCTGCTTTATGTTACATGTTCTCTATTACTGTTTTTATTGTTTGAATGATTGAGACAATAGATGTCGAGTGACCCTAGTAAGACTCTCATGTAGTATGCACCCCCTCGTCTTGTTAGACATCATTGATCGTATTATACGGTATTCATCTACCCGTAATACGTAGCTGGCTGAGTCATCCCCCCGCTCTCCAGTATTTTGGTTCTGGGGCGTGACACTATGTGACACCACCGCCCAAGTCATACTCTATATGACGGGCCTTACGATCATGAGACTATGTAGTTATACCCAGCCGTAGAATTTATAGGACCGAGCTTGCCACTACTCCTGATAGCTTAACATAACTTGTCTAACTTACTTTGCAACAACTTGACGAGCAAAGGCTGTGTCAAGCCTTGCGTCGTGGGAACGTGCCGTGCACGCGTTCAACTTTGAACAACCAAGTTATTTGGGGTGCCTAGACTTATGCCACAAGCCGTGCAATACAACTTAACCCGTCGGGTGAGCAGAGGCTATGTTACGCCTTGGGCGATGAGATCGTGCATGCTTTATGAAGCATTTGTGCGGGCGATGCCTATGAATTTAGCTAACTCATAGCTTGTGGCAAAGACCAACTATTTTTCTCCCAAGCTACGGGACGAAGAACCGAGTGTCATTTTCAAAGCACGTCGTGCACCAACTCTAAGCAGACCGTTGGACCCTTTCATATTCTAACTCAATTCGACCTGTCGGGATTATTTTCTTAGCTATATGGATTCGTCTCTTTTATTATCAAGCCTACTTGTGCAAGTTGAAAACATGCGATTTATTATGTGAAGGCTAAGATGAGGCAAGTTCACCGAAACTACCCCACTTGAGCGAGCGGTCGCCTCGACCGAGCGATGTCTCTGAGCAGCCGTTACAAGGCTAAGTCCGAACGCCGTCGGTATTTCGATTCCTCCGATTTACTGAGCGGGACGGGGCACTACACTTATCCACCAACCTCTGGTATCTTTCGGTGTCAACATGAACATTTTTTTCTCTCCAAAGTTTTACATTAGAATCCATGAGAGTGTCGGTTGGTCAACAGCTACTCATTCATGTTTCTCGCAATAGATCGAGAATGTATTTTTGCTGTGAAACCACAATTTCTTTCTTCGATCGAGCAACCTCCATACCATGAAAGTATCTCAAGGACCCTAAGTCCTTGATTTCAAAGTCTGTAGCAAGTTTCTCTTTTACTCTTCTCATTTCAACTGTATTATCTCCAGTGAGGGCAATATCATCTACATAAACAATTAAGGCAACAAATTTCCCATATGAGGAGAATTTGGTGAATAAAGTGTGATCAGCTTGTCCTTGAGTGTACCCTTGGTTCTTTATAGACTGAGTAAATCTTTCAAACCAAGCTATCGGAGATTGCTTTAAGACATAAAGAGACTTCTTCAACATGCATACCTTTGATCCAAATTTGTCTTCAAAGCCAGAAGGACTATCCATGTATACTTCTTCTTCTAGATCACCATTGAGGAAGGCATTTTTAACATCCAACTGATGTAGAGGCCAATCCAGGTTAGCCGTAAGAGATAAAAATATTCTGACAATGCTCAATTTTGTAACATGAGCAAATGTCTCTGAGTAATATATGCCATAGGTTTGAGTGAAACCCCTAGCCACCAAGCGAGCCTTATACCTTTCAATTGACCCATCTGAATTATACTTCACAGTAAACACCCACTTACATCCGACGGTCTTCTTACCAACTGGTAGCGTCATGAATTTCTAAGTTTTGTTCTTTTCAAGAGCTTTCATTTCCTCAAATATAGCTTCCCTCTACTTCGGAACTTCTAGAGCATCCTTTACATTCTTTAAAATTTCTATATTAGACAATTGGGAGGTGAAGGCAGAAAAAGATGAAGACAAGTTTGAATATGATATAAAATCGGACATAGGATATTTAGGGCAAGATCTAACATGTTTTCTAATAGCTATGGGATCATCTATATCAGGATACCTGATATGACTGTCAGAGATAGAGATAGACTTACCTTTTCTTTTCTTAGGAGGTTGATTATTCTCCGGTTCAGATTCATGGCAGCGTTGAGATGTGGACACATCCCCTTCTTTATGGTTCTTTCTCACAAACATCTTTCCTTTCCAAGTCTTGTTTCCTACTTCGAACATGTTCTCTTTAGATGACGATTCATTTTATGGCATTTCAATTAGTTTATCATTATTATCATCTTCAAAATTCTTATTATTTTTTTATGAGAAAGTGTAGGCTCGGATTCATCGAGTTCCTTACTCATAGTAGGAGTATGTTCAGATAATGAATCATGGCTATTGTTTTTTCTATGAGAAAGTGTAGGCTCGGATTCATCGAGTTCCTTACTCATAGTAGGAGTAGGTTCAGATAATGAATTATTGCCATTTGTAACACCCAGTTTTCCAGAAGAGGGTAATTTTGAAATTTTGTAATTATAATTATTATTTAATGATATTTATTTCATATTATGATTTTTAGTGATTTTTAATTATTTTTAAACTATTTAAATTCATGACTTGTGATTTTTGGTGTTTTGCTAGTGAAACAATAGAGACTGCCTATCCTAGAGCCTAGCCATGTGATTAGGGTATTTTTGACATTTTTAGGGTTATTTGAATTTATTAGAATTTATTTGAATTTATGAGAATTTTTAGAAATTATTTTGGAATTGTTTCAATGAGGGTTGACTAGGTTGACTTTGACTAGCAATGACCATGGTAGACCAACCTAGGAGCTAACCTTAGTTGAGTTTGGACTTGGTTAGGTTATGTAACCCTAGTTAGACTAGAGTTAACCTATGATTTAGTCATTTAAACCCAAGTTAGAATAGAAGGCATTTAGACACAAGTCATGACTTGTGATTTGAACCATTGATTAATGACTAAGCCCAATCCTTTAGCCCTAACCTAACCCTAATCCATTAGTGGCCAGCCAACACTAGCCTTGGGAATCCCCCCTTATAAATAATCTCCTCCATTAGGGCTAGCCTCCTTAGAATTTTTCAAGTTTTGGAAGAGATGAGCCTCCATCTTCAAAAATCCCTAGAAATTCTATTTTAGCTCCATTTTTCCTCAAACAAGTTGCAATAGGTTTTAAATATAGTTTTCTTGCTGTTGGTATATGGTTTTCTCAGATTCATATCAATTTGGGGAAGTTGGCTATCAAGAGGAACACCTCTTTGTGGAGCTTTTTGAAGGATTTGATACATATAGGTAACTTTCAATCCCCTCCATAGAATCTTGATTTTATTGCATATCTAGGGAGTCCTAGGCCTAACCTAACTGTAGAAATAGGAAGCCCTAAAATTCGTGTCCATTTCGTGTCCTTTTTGGACACGTATTAGTGTCACATACCAAGTGTTTGATGAAATGCCCCAATGGGCATTTCGTGTGATTTTTAGGAAAGTGTTTGAATAGGAAATTAGGTTTAGGTGTCGCTTACACATTTCTGGTGTCCTTGTGTCTTTTTCGTGTCGTGTCGAGTCTGTACGGACACGCGAACACAGGGTCGCGTGCGCGCGTGCACAGGCACTGTGCATGCCCTGCTGCTCGGGCGCGATTACGATACGGACACGCGACGTGGACAGTTGATACTTGACACACACCGAGGGGCAATGTCTGCCACCCCGTGTGTCGAGTTGCACGAGCTCTCGTATCGTGTCGGACACGCACGAACGCGCGCACGGGGAATGCACTGTACGCGCGGTTGTCGTTTTTGTGCGCTGATACGCGTGTCGTATCGTGCGCACACGCGACGTAGACACATGGCAGGGTGTCCTAGCCCTAGTCCTACACTTGGTCGACCCTTGGACACAACCACGTGGGTTGTGTCGTGTCGTGTGCACGGACACTGTGAACACGTACACGATGATTGTGCACTGCTTGTGTCCAGTTTTCCTGTTTTGGGTTTTATTATGATTGGACACGTTTGTGTCCACTTTTGTGGACACAAACACATCACATGACATGTACACATTGTGTTTATTCATTACCAACCTTAATTTACTGTTTTAATTTAAATTTCATTGTTCATTTCTTATTTTTCCAAATTACTAATATCCTCAATAACTGTCTCTATTTTACTGTTATTCCAGATTTCATAATTGAGTTTTGACAGTCTTTTTAACCTAGATTAAACTGTTAATAGCATGGTTTTTAACCTCTAATATGTACACCTACATGTTATCTAATGGTATGTTGAATTTGGGTTTGATTTGATGAGGATTGGGTTCAAAAATCTGGAATTCAAATAGGGACTGAAAAACTGAGATAATGAGTTTATAAACTGATTTTGTGTTCTCTTTAAACTGAGATATCTGAGTTGTTTTGGGTCTGAACCAGAGACTGAGTTATGGGTTCTTAACTTTTGCCTCACTGTTTAGCCTATGTCTCATGTTTACACACACACATGAACACCCTCACTTCACTGATTTTACTTTTCCCCATTCCTGTTGTATCACACTGTTTTCAAGTCACACACACACACACAATATCATGACACATAGTTATTCATTAACCCTTCTATGCATTTGACACTGTATATCACACACACACACACCAAGCAGCATTGATACTAGACACTGTCACTTAATTTCCTGTACACATGTACACACCACACCATTGCACATATCTCCTGTCACCTAAACACAGACACACACTCATTTCACAATCCTGTAACACTATCACACAGGTTCATATTGCCTACACACATACATTTACACCCTGTTATGCTTCTATGCATACTATTTTTCCTGTCTTGGGTTTTCCTGAGATTCCACTACACACACACCTGAGCACTTGTCCACACACAAATGTTTCCCTTCACTAGCTAACAGTCCATCATGCCTGTTCTCATATACACAGCCCTGTCATCTACACCTATCTAAATCATGTCACACACATTAATTCCTATGCCTATTCACACACGAAACTGAGATTTGGGTTGAAATAGGAAATCTGAGACACTATATTGATTCCTAAGGGTTATGCAATATACATACACATGAAGATTGAGTTATGTGGACTGAATAGCTGAGCATGATTTCACACATTGGTTCAAGGTTGCAACACACTGATATATGCCACACACACATGAACACAAATGTATGATTCCAGTTTCCTATATTCAATGAATGTATATATATATATATATATATATATATATATATATATATATATATATATATATGTGATACATATATTATCATATGGCCTATATAGTTATGATGTGTGTGCTATATTATTTTATCTAGACATATTAATATTGTGTATGGTGTTGCCTAGCCCAAGGCCTAGTCTCTTAGCCTATGGCCTATGGTTGTGCCTGCTTGTCAGTGTAGAGTCTAGATTAGACTTGTTTGGTCTAGTTAGACTTAGAATAGACTAGTTAGACTATTATAGACTAGTTTGACTTAGTTTGACCATAGTTGACCTAGTTTGACTTCTAGGGTTGACCAGAGTTGACCAAGAGTTGACTTTGGCCTAGATTGACCTAGAATCATGTAGAATGCATAGTAGGACTTCATTATATCATTTTAGACTTGTTGTGGTCTGTGCTGTTCTGATTAGGAGCCGGAAACCTCTCCTCGGACAGTATATTTTATCCGGACACTCAGATACAGGCGAGTACATTTTCTGATCATTTCATATCCTGCTTAGAATTATTTTCCTGCATTAAATTACTTTACTTGATACTGTCACGTTGGTCACACGAATTAGTACAATATGGATCCCTCCCTGAGATGGGATCCCTTCAGGGAGCATCGGGGTACTCTATGTTCTGTGCGTTTCACTTACATGGCGTATCACTATGCTTCTTTGGTTCTTTGATCACTTGTGACATATACTCATATGATCACAGAGTCTTCTTTGAATCCTTATCCTATATATTAGGTTTCCCAGAATCTTCATTTATGGGACTACTATGTACCACCCTTTGGGGGCTTATCACCCTTTGGGAGCTTATCACCCTTTGGAGGCTTATCACCCTTTGGGGGCTTACCACCCTTTGGGGGCTTATCACCCTTTGGGGGCTTACCACCCTTCGGGGACTATTACATAGAATCATAACATAACCTGGTTGGATCCTTGTGTATTAATTGGGGGTACGGGGGAGTATAAATAGCCATGTGAACGATTCCAAAGTAGAATAGCCATGTACGCCTCTTTAGTATAGCCATATACAAATCAAGCCGTTCACATGTCGACTTTGTACTCTAAATCACTAGTCACTGGTAGCTCTTTACTTATAGTAGATATTTCTATTACAGTTCTCTCTCTCTGTTTGTATACTGAATTTCTTCAGTATCTATATCTTACTTTACTGCATGATTATATTTTCTAACCCGCTATGAACTGTTGAGATGTATTGTGCTCGCTCCTGTCCTGACTGGACCTGTTAAAAATATTACAGAGGACGAGGAGGAGGCCTGTGCGGATACCTTTTGCAGGACAGCTCTAGTTGACGACTTTACCCTACTGCCTAGACTAGCTTAGTTAGGCTTTATCTTACTTATGTTGTCTTGAGACTAGTAGTAGACTTTTTTTTCTGTCTTTGAGATTTGGGGTTGTGTATATTCTTTTATTTTCAGTAGCTGAGACCATGTATTTCTGGATATTGCTGAGATGTTATCTTAGACTTTCTGATCATCTGTATTTTCCTTGAGTTCTATATCATATCGTGCTTTCTTCTTCCTTAGTTGTGATTGAGTTCATTTACTGCTATGTCACCCCCACTCGGGGAGTATAAACTGCTTAGCTTATATTGTTAGATGTTGTGACCTAGGACAGCGTTCTACCGCCGACACTGCGGCGTAGGCTGGGCGTTGTTACGTTCTCGTACCCTCATAGTGGGTGCGGATCGTGACACGTTTTTAGTGGTGGCCCATGCAGGTCGAGTTTATGTAGTGGTATTCGAACTAGAGTATCACTACAGCCTGCAGTAGGATTAGGATATATGTTTTGAAGGCACTCAATCACAGTTAGGATTCCTTGGAAGATTCCTGGGACGACCCTTGAGAATCTTATCTAAACTTCAATTTGAAATCCTTCTCCTTGTTTTGTTCGCTCTCACTCCTTGATCATTGAATTTGATTTTGTTGGATCGTTGTTGATTTTAATTTTCCTATCGAGATGAATTTTATGGCCTGAGTTGCGATATTTTTCTGATAACATATGATGACGGGAATACAGGGATGGTAAAACGTCTACTTGATTACGGAGCTTGTAGTTTATCGCAGCCATGTTAGCTGGCGTGGCAGAAACATAGAGACCTGACTTCGGATGTACGTATCTTGGTTATGAGATTTGGAATTTCTCGCAGCTATACTAGTCGGCATAGCGAGAATTCCAGACGACATGATTATAGAGGTGCATGCCCCAGATATGGAATCTATCGTTTATCGCAGCCTTGCTTACTGGCGTGGCGAGGACTCTGAGTAACGTGATTTTTGACAGACGCATATGATTATCAGATTGTATCTTGAGAAGGTTTTTAACATATCATCTCTATCGTACCATTCTGTTGTATAATTGTACCCCATCATCAAATAACTTAGGAGTATGAGTATGAGTAGGAGTGGCTTAGCTGTTATCATAAACCTTGTGTAACTTCTTGCTATAAATTCTTCCTAATACAATGAATCGGTGATTTTGCTAGACCTTGACTTAGATTTGAGATTATAACTCTGGTTTCAAAATGGTTCCTTCTTTTAAACAGATAAGTAGAGCAGATTTTATCATTATTTTCTTCTTGCCATTATTTCTAGTATTACCTTAATATATATATATATATATATATATATATATATATATATATATATATATATATATATATAGTGGACACAGATGCTTGCCTGACACGTATGCATGCTACACTTGATTTCCCACCTATCTAAATGCATAATAATATGTTGATGTTAAGTTCTCAAAATCCTAGTATTCTAATATAGTGCAGTATCAGTGACTAGTTTTTCCAGATTAAATTCGTAAATTAATTTTAAAATTTCATGTTATTAGTTGTTGTTTACATCACCACACATGTATGTTATATGCGAGGTTTCAATTTAAAAGGATATTGGTTGAGTTTGGTTGAGTTTTGTGTTGAAATTGTCAAATCTGAGACTGTGTACATATTAACCCTTTAAGTCTAAATTCTAAGTGATTAGTCAAATTGCAGTTCCTTTAATATAATGTTTTGAGCCGTATACATTGTTGTGTGTAGGTATATAATGTTAGGTTCATACTCTTACATGTTAGGTTGTGGTTGTGGTAAACATTTAGTTGGTTTTGATGTTCAAATTTCTCTAAATTTTGAAAACTGAATACATGTTAACATTTTTACATTGCTTTCAATATGTGTAGTTCAATTTCAGATCTAATATGTAATGTTGAGCTAAACTGAAAGATTGAACCCTTCATTTCAGGTTTTAACCCATGTACACTTGACACTCTACACTAATATTCACAACTGCCATGAAAACCTAACCCTTCATCTCTATGTTATGTTCACATAGCTATATATATATATATATATATATATATATATATATATATATATATATATATATATATATATATATATATATATATATATATATAGTTCTGTATACATGTTATAATGTATGTAGATGCAATTAAAATCTCTAACTCTCTATACATATAGGTATACTTATATATATGGGTAGCCATGCATGTTATGAGTAAATAGCTTGTGCCTTATAGACTGCTTAACCAATATGCCATGAATAGTATAACTTGATAGCTATAGTTGAGACACAGATCCTCTTATGTACTTTCATGTATAATTCACACAAACCACATAACCTTTACATAATGATTAGCTTTCCTCTTTAACACATTCTCTATATATATAATGATTTGGATTTCAATGCTATTGACTTTCGTTCCTTAAACTTTTGTTGTGATTTTTTTTTTATGATACCCCTTTATATATTTTATTTATTTTTGATAATTACCAGTTTTCAGATAGGATGGTAGACTGCCGTGCAGCCTTGATGATTGTTGTTTTCTTTATCCTTTCCAGTATGGCACCCATGACCCGAGTCCGTCGCCTGAGAGCAGCTGCAGCTACTGAGAGTGTGCTTCCATCTCCTACTGTTCAGAAGGTAGTGATTCCCCTATCTGATCAGGGGGTGGTGGCACCTCCTGCCATTGAGGAGGTGGTGGTAGCCTTGCCAGAGAGTCTTCCTTCATCTCCTGTCGTTCAGAAGAGAGCTGCAGATTTGCCTGAGACCGAGAGCCTTTTCCTACCCCTTGGGGTGGTACTCCCTACTGTACCACCCGGAGGTTTGTTACTTGACGCAACCCAGATATTTGGATATTTCTAAGAGAGGCTGTTGGAGTCACAGAAAGTTCATGAGGAGGCCATTAGGGAGCAAATCCAGAGGTTGCTACGTCTGCGGGACTCTATGCTTCCAGGAGGAGAGCCTAGCTCCAAGAGGGCTAGGAGCAGTACCCAGTCCTACCCAGAGTTTGAGGAGTACCCATATATCCAGCCTATATCATCATACCCAGCCCAGTCTCCTGTCCAGCAGAGGCCAGCTGAGCCAGAGCCTATCTGTGCCTACTGCAAGAAGTCTGGACACAAGTGGAACAACTGTAGAAAGAAACTAGGATTGTGCCTATTCTGTGGGTCAGCTGCACACTGGGTGCAGCACTGTCCTGCTATACCTGCCCCAACCAGGGCCCTGCTTCCAGGAGGGAGTTCTAGTTCTCAGACCTAGCTGGAGGTGAGTTTTGACCTAACCTTAGTTTTCCTTTTGAGAATTTTGATGCATCCCTTGCTTGTATGATTTGATACCTTGTGATTGCCTAGTACTGTAGCATAGTTGGTGTAACTAGATGAGATCCCAGACTGATAATACATGCCATGACCCCATAGGTTACACTTTTCAACTGTATGATTTAAATAGGTATCTGAGACTATGATTGCTGGGGGCTTAACCTAGAAGGGGTGCGATCACCTTAAATTTTGAGGACAAAATTTTTATAAGGTGGGTAGGATTGTAACACCCAGTTTTCCAGAAGAGAATAATTTTGAAATTTTCTAATTATAATTATTATTTAATGATATTTATTTCATATTATGATTTTTAGTTATTTTTTATTATTTTTAAGCTATTTAAATTCATGACTTGTGATTTTTGGTATTTTGCTAGTGAAACAGTAGAGACTGCCTATCCTAGAGCCTAGCCATGTGATTAGGGTATTTTTGACATTTTTAGGGTTATTTGAATTTATAGAATTTATGGGAATTTTTAGAAATTATTTTGGAATTGTTTGAATGAGGGTTGACTTTGACTAGCAATGACCATGGTAGACCAACCTAGGAGCTAACCCTAGTTGAGTTTGGACTTGGTTAGGTTATGTAACCCTAGTTAGACTAGATTTAACCTATGGTTTAGTCATTTAAACCCAAGTTAGAATAGAAGGCATTTAGACACAAGTCATGACTTGTGATTTGAACCATTGATTAATGACTAAGCCCAATCCTTTAGCCCTAACCTAACCCTAATCCATTAGTGGCCAGCCAACACTAGCCTTGGGAATCCCCCTTATAAATAATCTCCTCCATTAGGGCTAGCCTCCTTAGAATTTCTCAAGTTTTGGAAGAGGTGAGCCTCCATCTTCAAAAATCCCTAAAAATTCTATTTTAGCTCCATTTTCCCTCAAACAAGTTGCAATAGGTTTTAAATATAGTTTTCTTGCTATTGGTATATGGTTTTCTCAGATTCATATCAATTTGGGGAAGTTGGCTATCAAGAGGAACACCTCTTTGTGGAGCTTTTTGAAGGATTTGATACATATAGGTAACTTTCAATCCCCTCCATAGAATCTTGATTTTATTGCATATCTAGGGAGTCCTAGGACTAACCTAACTGTAGGAATAGGAAGCCCTAAAATTCGTGTCCATTTCGTGTCCTTTTTGGACACGTATTAGTGTCACATACCAAGTGTTTGATGAAATGCCCCAATGGGCATTTCGTGTGATTTTTAGGAAGTGTTTGAATAGGAAATTAGGTTTAGGTGTCGCTTACACGTTTCTGGTGTCCTTGTGTCTTTTTCGTGTCGTGTCGAGTCTGTACGGACACGCGAACACAGGGTCGCACGCGCGCGTGCACAGGCACTGTGCATGCCCTGCTGCTCGGGTGCGATTGCGACACGGACACACGATGTGGACAGTTGATACTTGACACACACTGAGGGGTAATGTCTGCCACCCCGTGTGTCGAGTTGCACGAGCTCTCGTGTCGTGTCGGACACGCACGAACGCGCGCACGGGGAATGCACTGTGCGCGCGGCTGTCGTTTTTGTGCGCTGATACGCGTGTCGTATCGCGCACACACGCGACGTGGACACGTGGCAGGGTCTCCTAGCCCTAGCCCTACACTTGGTCGACCCTTGGATACAACCACGTGGGTTGTGTCATGTCGTGTCGTGTGCACGGACACTGTGAACACGTGCACGATGATTGTGCACTGCTTGTGTCCAGTTTTCCTATTTTGGGTTTTATTATGATTGGACACGTTTGTGTCAACTTTTGTGGACACAAATACATCACATGACATGTACACATTGTGTTTATTCATTACCAACCTTAATTTACTATTTTAATTTAAATTTCATTGTTCATTTCTCATTTTTCCAAATTACTGATATCCTCAATAACTGTCTCTATTTTACTGTTATTCCAGCTTTCATAATTGAGTTTTGACAGTCTTTTTAACCTAGATTAAACTGTTAATAGCATGGTTTTTAACCTCTAATATGTACACCTACATGTTATCTAATGGTATGTTGAATTTGGGTTTGATTTGATGAGGATTGGGTTCAAAAATCTGGAATTTCAAATAGGGACTGAAAAACTGAAATAATGAGTTTATAAACTGATTTTGTGTTCTCTTTAAACTGAGATATCTGAGTTGTTTTAGGTCTGAACCAGAGACTGAGTTATGGGTTCTTCACTTTTGCCTCACTGTTTAGCCTATGTCTCATGTTTACACATACACATGAACACCCTCACTTCACTGATTTTACTTTTCTCCATTCCTGTTGTATCACACTGTTTTCAAGTCACACACACACACACACAATATCATGACACATGGTTATTCATTAACCATTCTATGCATTTGACACTGTATATCACTGTCACGCCCCAGAACCAGAATACTGGAGAGCGGGGGCAGACATAGCCAGCTGCGTATATTGAAATGGGAGACCACCTCGATATACGGTCACGGCTGTCTAGAAATATGAGGGTTTACTACAAGCCAACAGTCTCTTATGGTCATGAACAAGCCTAGTGTCTCAATCACAAGCAAGTAAGTAAGGTCACAAGATGTATGATCATTAAATATATAATAATAAGGCGTCCCAAATATTACATATTCAGCTGATCATGAAGCTAGTCGTACAAAATGCGGGGACTAGCAAGAGTTAAGTCATACATGATCAACCCTAGGATTTGTTAATCATGTTTACAGCCCGTAGGCAGACAGTAAGTAAAAGTGCATCGAGCTAACAGGTGCTCGTCGGCTAAACGCCTCAAAAGAATAACTTTACAATAGAGTGAGCGAAAGAAAATAGAAAACCCACTCGTAGCCCGGGTTCCTTCTAGTCGCCACCATCGGGCTGGAAGCTTGGTAGATCCTCGGGAGCTGCTCCGAAATCTGGCCACACAAAACCAGCTGGGTCAACCCCAGAAAGAGCAAGTGCCACAAGGGGGCCACGAAATGAGAACAAAAGCCAGCAATCAGCACAAGAAAATTTAATATTTAAAACTAGAATTTACGAAAACATGTCAGGATGATATACGACGAGATAACCATGGAACTATTCCGATAGCCAGGTTACAACCCGTAAACCAAACAAGGACCGGGGTTGTAACCCTTCATCTGAACAGAGCTTGGTTTCCCACCATTTATCGACAAGATAAGTAATGTAAGTAATCAAGACCGGAAGCAATCTTGCATGGGATCAAAACATGACTAGACTGGTTATACCTCATTCAATCAATCACGGTCAAGCAGATCCTACGGCTTACTACTTTAACTAACTAGGGTTATCACAGGCCTAATTACTAACAAGATGCAGTGAGATTGTTCCACAGCCACAAGCCCTGCAGACCATCCAGGTTACCCAGGACGAAAGATTAGGGTTGAATTCAGGTGGGTACATCGCCCGAGGATAAATGTACCCTTAGGTGACTTAGAGGGTGCAACACGCGACGGTGTGCTGGAAATGTGCCCTACTCGACGGCAGGCTACAGATCCCAAGAGCGCCCAGGTAACGGGATTTCCCGTAGCTGTGTCATCTCTTCATGACTACTGTGTTATTCTAGTTATTAACCTTAATCCATTTTAGTAGGTACTCCTGACCGTGGTACTCAGGAGTCCCATCCTAGACATGATGCAAGACAGGACAAGTGGATTTAACAAGCAAGCAAGAAAGAACCACCCACGGTGTCAAGGCAGGTCAAGTTAAGTTATCAAGATAATTCATGTCAGGGTACTTATCAGGAGTGCGCCACGACGGGCCACTATCATGTCAGGTTGGTCATGTCAGGAGTGCACCACTACGGGTCACTGTCGTGTTATGCTAGTTCTTGCCATACCAAGCCATGTACAACAGTCCTTCCAAACATATTAAGTAAAATCAAGTTTATGACAAAAGGCGTAAGGATATAAAATGGGCATAAAATATCTAATAAAATATCAATATACAGGACTATAGAAAGCCAAGCTTAAAGAAATAAGACCAAAACTCCAAGAGCCTGCGGGTTAAGCAAGGGGGTCAGGGGAGCAGCGTACGAAAAGGTCACGCACGCTGAGAGAGCAGCGTAGGTGAAAGTCACGCACGCTACAGGGAGCAGCTGCGTAAAAGTTACGCACGCTCAAGGGAGCAGCTGCGTGAAAAGTCACGCACGCTCAAGGGAGCAGCTGCGTGAAAAGTCACGCACGCTCAAGGGAGCAGCTACGTAAAAAGTCACGCACGCTCAAGGGAGCTGCGTACGTGCAAAAGCACGCAAGCAGAGAGCTGCGTACGCGTAAAAACACGCACGCAGGGTCTGGGTCTTCTTCTCCATGGCTGAGAAGAAGCTCCAATGGCTCCAAAACTTCAAAATCTCATAACTTGGCCATCCGAACTCCAAATCCAGATTTCCAAAGTTCCAACTTGGGTAGAATTGAATGCTCTTCCACATGGAAACATCAAAAACCTATAAAATCCAACTTAAGTAGCTCAAACCATGCAAAATCCAAAAATAGATATAACTATCTACAACAATGGAGGCTCCAAATTACAAAGACCCAAGTTCTAATGTTGATCACCCTGTCCTAATCTATCCAATGGACAAGGAAAAGAGGGTTCTCATATAGTGGCAAGATGCACTTGCCTAGGGTTGGGAGAGTTGTGGAGGAAGGAGAAGAAGAAGAAGAAGGAATTTAATGGTGGAAGTTATGAGGAGAGAGAGTGGTAGGTGGGGATATAAAGAGGGGGAGTTGTGGTGGGTATGAAGGGTAGCATAGGTTATGGTGCTCCAATACATAAACTAAACCGAACCAACCCAATAAAACCGAGCCAAGCCAAAAACCCAAAATACGGGAAATACCAAAATTCCACAAGCTTGAGAAAAATAAAAATACATGCCAAAAATCCAGATACGAGTATAAATACAAAATACGGGAAATAGGAAAAATGAGGGTGACAATCACACACACACCAAGCAGCATTGATACTAGACACTGTCACTTAATTTCCTGTACACATGTACACACCACACCATTGCACATATCTCCTGTCACCTAAACACAGACACACACTCATTTCACAATCCTGTAACACTATCACACAGGTTCACATTGCCTACACACATACATTTACACCCTGTTATGCTTCTATGCACACTGTTTTTCTTGTCTTAGATTTTCCTGAGATTCCACTACACGCACACCTGAGCACTTGTCCACACACAAATGTTTCCCTTCACTAGCTAACAGTCCATCATGCCTGTTCTCACATACACAGCCCTGTCATCTACACCTATCTAAATCATGTCACACACATTAATTCATATGCCTATTCACACACGAAACTGAAATTTGGGTTGAAATAGGAAATCTGAGACACTATACTGATTCCTAAGGGTTATGCAATATACATACACATGAAGATTGAGTTATATGGACTGAATAGCTGAGCATGATTTCACACATTGGTTCAAGGTTGCAACACACTGATATATGCCACACACACATGAACACAAATGCATGATTCCAGTTTCCTATATTCAATGAATGTATATATATAGGTGATACATATATTATCATATGGCCTATATAGTTATGATGTGTGTGCTATATTATTTTATCTAGACATATTAATATTGTGTATGGTGTTGCCTAGCCCATGGCCTAGTCTCTTAGCCTATGGCCTATGGTTGTGCCTGCTTGTCAGTGTAGAGTCTAGATTAGACTTGTTTGGTCTAGTTAGACTTAGAATAGACTAGTTAGACTAGTTTGACTTAGTTTGACCATAGTTGACCTAGTTTGACTTCTAGGGTTGACCAGAGTTGACCAAGAGTTAACTTTGGCCTAAATTGACCTAGAATTATGTAGAATGCATAGTAGGACTTTATTATATCATTTTAGACTTGTTGTGACCTGTGCTGTTCTGATTAGGAGCCAGACACCTCTTCTCGGACAGTACATTTCATCCGGACACTCAGATACAGGCGAGTACATTCTCTGATCATTTCATATCCTGCTTAGAATTATTTTTCTGCATTAAATTACTTTTACTTGATACTGTCACGTTAGTCACACGGATTAGTACAATATGGATCCCTCCCTGAGATGTTATCCCTTCAGGGAGCATCGGGGTACTCTATGTTCTGTACGTTTCACTTACATGGCGTATCACTATGCTTCTTTGGTTCTTTGATCACTTGTGACATATACTCATATGATCACAGAGTCTTCTTTGAATCCTTATCCCATTTATTAGGTTTTCCAGAATTCCTATTTATGGGACTACTATGTACCACCCTTTGGGGGCTTATCACCCTTTGGGGGCTTACCACCCTTTGGGGGCTTGTCACCCTTCGGAGGCTGTTACATAGAATTATAACATAACCTGGCTAGATTCTTGTGTATTAATTGGGGGTACGGGGGAGTATAAATAGCCATGTGAACAATTCCAAAGTAGAATAGCCATGTACGCCTCTTTAGTATAGCCATGTACAAATCAAGCCGTTCACATATCGACTTTGTACTCTAAATCACTAGTCACTGGTAGCTCTTTACTTATAGTAGATATTTCTATTACAGTTCTCTCTCTCTGTTTATATACTGCATTTCTTCAGTATCTATATCTTACTTTACTGCATGATTATATTTTCTAACCCGTTATGAACTGTTGAGATGTATTGTGCTCGCTCATGTCCTGACTGGACCTGTTGAAAATATTACAGAGGACGAGGAAGAGGCCTGTGCGGATACCTTTTGCAGGACAGCTCTAGCTGACGACTTTACCCTACTGCCTAGACTAGCTTAGTTAGTCTTTATCTTACTTATGTTGTCTTGAGACTAGTAGTAGACTTTATTTCTGTCTTTGAGATTTGGGATTGTGTATATTCTTTCATTTTCAGTAGCTGAGACCATGTATTTCTGGATATTGCTGAGATGTTATCTTAGACTTTCTGATCATCTGTATTTTCCTTGAGTTCTATATCATATCGTGCTTTCTTCTTCCTTAGTTGTGATTGAGTTCATTTACTGCTATGTCACCCCCACTCGGGGAGTATAAACTGCTTAGCTTATATTGTTAGATGTTGTGACCTAGGACAGCGTTCTACCGCCGACACTGCGGCGTAGGCTGGGCGTTGTTACGTTCTCGTACCCTCATAGTGGGTGCGGGTCGTGACACCATTTTCTGTTGGTGCAGAAGTACAAGTCTTAGAATTTTGTAATATAGACAAGGGCAAGTTATTTAAAAAACTTATGTTCTCAGTTTGAAACGAGTAATCCTTTAAGTTTCTCCCCCTGAAGATGAGTATAATAAAAAAAGGTTTGTTTTCAAAGAATGTGACATCCATAGTGACAAACATTTTCTTGTTTTTTGGATTAAAATATTTATATCTCTTCTGGGTTGGAGAGTACCCTACAAAAACATATTTTATAGCACGTGGTTCGAATTTGCCAATATTCTTATGTTCATGAACAAATATTGTGCAACCAAATTTTTTTAATGTCAAATCAGTTGAAACACGAGTAACAGAAAAACATTCTTTGAAAATATGAATTGAAGTTTGAAAATTGAGAACTTTGGAGGGCATTCTGTTAATTAAATATGCAGCAATTAAAATTGTCTCACCCCACAAATAATTTGGTACTTTACTTGAGAAGAGTAAATCTCTAACACCTCCAATAAGTGTCTATTTTTTCTTTCTGCAACTCCATTTTGTTTGGGTGTATTAGGACATGAATTTTGATGCACAATTCCATTTTCAAGAAAAAAATCATCAAAAATTGTGTTAAAGTATTCCCTGCCATTGTCACTTCTAAAGACTTGAATGGTTGTTTGAAATTAATTTTGCACTATTTTAAAAAAGTCCTTTATAGCCTAACAAATATCAGATTTTTTTCCTTTAACAAGTACACCCAACATACTCTTGAATGGTCATCTATAAATGTGATAAACCATTTTTTGTGAGAAAGTGTACTTGTACAGTTAGGGCCCCAAACATCACTGTGAATAATAGAAAAAGGTTTTGATGGTTTATAAGATTGTATTAAAAAATGGGAACGATGATATTTTACAAATTCACATGCCTCACATTTAAACAAAGACAAATCTTTGTGACGAAATAACTTAGGAAACAAGTGTTTTAAATAACGAAAACTAGGATGACCTAATCGTAAATGCCATAATATAATGTTGTCATCATTATTCGAAACAAAAAAAGACTCAAAGCAGAAACTTATCAGTTTGGAAGGTAGTTGTGATTTAGATCCAATGCCGAAGTAGTAGAGTCATCCATTCTTCTTAGCACTACCAATCATCTTCCCCGAGTTCAAATCCTGAAAGACACAGTGAGAATAGAAAAATATAGTTTGACAAATTTTTTTCTTGGGCTAATTTACTGACAGACATTAGGCTACAAGATAGATTTGGAACATGAAGGACATCTTTAAGAGTCAATATCGGAGACAACACAACTGAACCTTTACCTGCAATGGCTGAAAAGGAGCCATCTGCGACTTTTATTTTTTGATTCCCTGCACAGGGACTATATGAAGAAAATATAGTAGATTCACTTATCATGTGATCGGTTGCACCTGAATCTACTATCCAAGTGTGGTTGGAACTGACACTAAGAAGAGCAGAATTACCTTTTTGTACTATAGAGCAAGAAAGAGTTTGAGATTCGAGAAGTTTGAACATTTTGTCTAGTTGTTCCGTCGTGAGTAAAAGCTGAGTTGAAGAAGATTGTTGCCCTTGATCTGAATTACTAGCCTGAAATGCACGACCCTCATTACCACCTTTCTTCTTCCAGTTCGAACTTGCCATGGAGCTTCCAACATGTTTCACGCGTATGCCATGCGCGTTTACAGTGATCACATCAAGGTTTGTCCGACTTCTTGCTTTCGTTGAAATCGATGTCTCCGAAAGAACTTCCGTCTCCATTGTCGCCGCCAACGCCACGGCCAGCACTGCCGCCAGCATCGCGACCAGCGCCTTCACCAGTGCCAGCACCACCACCATCACCACAGCCTGCTCCACCTTCTGTCGTGGAGGAGTCGTCGTTGTTTGTTGAGTCGGTGAGGGCTTGCTGCCATCTATTGGAATTGGCCACTGAGAGCCTAACCGGGTTAAGGAAATTTGTTTACAAATCCTAGGTTAGGGAACCTGGCTCTGATACCATATTAGAAAACAAGTGGTGAATGATTTCTTGTTTATTCTTCAGCCTCAAGACTGGTTTAAATAGAGGAAATACAATAAATATCCTTCCTTGAATCAAGGAGAACTTTATTACAATCAATGTTCATCCTTGAATCAAGGAGAACTTTATGGAAAGAAAAACTAACAGAAAATCTTCTCTAATAATAACAAAATCTTCTCTAATAATAACTAATAACAAGAGAAGAGAGAATCAAGGGATTCTCCAACACCTTGGTAGCTCTATTTTCTTTCGTTCACTTTTATGTTTCCAGGAAACTGCCAAATGCCAGGAAACTGCCAAATGCAGGAATCAAAGGTATACATAGTAGGGATATTGGCCAACTTGCTCTATTAGAATCCTTGTAAGTTAATCTACTTTCAAAATTGGAACTCTCTTTGTGGATAGAGCCTTATTCTAAATTACATTAAAGAGTAAATATTGATTCTATTGTTTTTAATATGCTGAAATTTTGTCATACATGTCATTGTGATGTGAATGATTATCCTATATCACCATGATGTCATATCCTCTGCTATGTCCAGCATATTGCCTGGTATCCAGCTTTCGATATAATAATCCCCCCAACTGGTCTGGTTCCAATATCCAATATTAGGAACCTTAGACTAAATATACTAGGGCACACTTAAATTTTTATCTGAAAATTGCTGTGAAACCCAATTTTGGGGTTAGTTTTTATGAAAAATCCACCCGCATGGTGGGTTTTATGAAATGCCCAGAATTATATATTTCCACGTTAAGTATTCCAAGATTCCCTTTAGATGCTCTATATTTACAAAATTAATACCATAACTACCCCTCCGCACAAACTCAGATCTGGATTGCGATTCTCGTCGTCTTCTTCTTCACGAGAAATCTGAATTCTATTGCTCTCATCTTCGGCAGAGATCGCAAAGATCGTTCGTAGTTCACCATACTTTTTTTTCAGTCGAACTTCGATCATCGCTCTTCTTCTTCTTCTTCGACAATTAGGTCAATTATGGAGAGAAGATCTTCTTCTTCTTTTCCATAAGAGTTAGCATCGTTTTGAAAGAACAAAGAAAACTCTTGAATCTTTATTCATGTCAAATTTCTTTAACAAAAAAAAAAAAAAAACAAAAAAATAGGTTTCTGTCAACTGTTCTCCGTCGATATCACACGAAGAATAGTCATTCTCCTGCATTTTTAACAAAGAGAATGACATTCTCAGTGTTAGAAGCACGTTCTCCGTGTTACTAACACGGAGAATGACATTCAACGTGCTTCTAACATGAAGAATGGCCATTCTCCTGTGTTTTAACATTTGAATGACCATTCTCCATGTCATTTAACACGGAGAATGCCATTCTCCGTGTAATTTAGCACGGAGAATGGCCATTCTCCGTGTAATTTAGAACGGAGAATGCCATTCTCAGTACTAAATTACACGGAGAATGGTCATTCTCCTACGTTTTAACACTGGGAATGACCATTCTCCGTGTAAATTAAAACGGAGAATGCCATTCTCCGTGTAAATTAACACGGAGAATGTCATTCTCCGTTTTATTTAACGGAGAATGGCATTCTCCGTGTTTCTAACACGGAGAATGGTCATTCTCTTGCGTTTTAACACTGGAATGACTATTCTCCGTGCTAAATTACACGAAAAAATGACCATTCTCCGTTTTATTTAACACGGAGAATGTCATTCTCCGTTTTATTTAACACGGAGAATGGCATTCTCCGTGTTTCTAACACTGGAATGACCATTCTCCTTGCTAAATTACACGAAAAATTCATTCTCTGTGTAATTTAGCACGGAGAATAGCCATTCTTCGTGTAAATTAAGACGGAGAATGACCATTCTTCGTGTAATTTAGCATGGAGAATAGCCATTCTCCGTGTAAATTAAGACGGAAAATGTCATTCTCTGTGTTACTAACACAGAGAATGGCCATTCTCCGTGTAAATTAAGATGGAGAATGACATTCTCCGTGTTACTAACACGGAGAATGGCCACCTTCATGCAAAATTAACATTCTTCGTGTTCTAACACGGAGAATGACCATTTTTTTGCATTTTATGGTCAGTCGAAACTTTGGAGGGCCATAACTTTTGACTGGGAGGTCGAAACGAGATCCGATTTGTCGCAAAATGAGCGTATCTTCGAGGAGCCTGAGATTAACATGTTCTTCGTTAGACGGCCTTCCCAAATTTTAGATTTGCAAAAAAATGATGTTTGGACCTCCGTTTTAGCACTTTTGCCGTTTGTCTCGGTCTTTCCGAAATTTTCTGACGAGTTTTTGAAGATTTTTGAGGAGAAAACCAAGATTCGAAAGTGAGCAGCGTATGGAAAAGATGAAGTATCGAAACATTTTTTTTAAGAGTAGTTTCGTGGGTGTTTTCAATAAATTAGAAGGAAGGGTAAAAAGGTCATTCGGATATATTTTTTTCTAATTCTGGACACGCGATGAAATGTTATTGCGCGGTAGATTTTTCATAAAACTTTTTTGTTTTTTGGACATTTCATAAATTCCCCCAATTTTTATTGTGCCATTGTATCAGTTCTGTCTTATTATATTTATGTCCGCGCAACGTAGGTGCTGATCCTCTATGTTGAACCTCGTTGATGTCCTTCCATTCCTTCCATTGGTCTGGAAGAGGTTGAAAAATGATAAAATAAACTAGTTCTTGCTTTGGCACCTATTTATTCTTGCTGTCCTCTTTTTTCTCTTTCTCTATATGTAAAAGAAACGATAATAAGAATCTCAGCATAGTTCGGATAATGGATAAACCATAGCACAATTGCTAATTTATTCTTTACCTCCTCTTCCCTCTTATAATGGCAAGGTAGCTTCACTGTTGCCATTTTCTAGAAGGGGGGAGTGGTGAATGGGGATCATCTCCCACATTATGTGGATTCAAGGTGAAACTCTGCCTCCAATTCCCTCTCTTTCACACACACACACACACACAATGATAGTGTGGTAGTTCAGCTGCAGCCATTTGTCGAGTGTGATGGATCAAATTTCCATCTGAGCCCCTCTCTTGCTTTCATGATGGAAGTAAATATGAACCTTCATGCTTAGGCAACATGTATGTGATTTTAGTTTCTGTATAGATGTTTATGAAAAGGTTAATTTGCAATTAAATACCTTGAATTCCTTCCAGTTTGCAACTTACTACCTAAATTTATATAATTTACAACTACATTATAGGTTATAGTTGTTAATTATAATATTATAGGGTAGCAAGTTTTTAATTATAATATTTTAGTGCAGCAACTTGCAAATTGGGACAAGTTCATGATATTTAGTTGCAAATTAGCCTTGTGAAGTCAAATCCAGTTTTAATAAATAATTGTATTGTGCCGTCTCTTAGTGAGAATCTACATTGTTGAGGCTCGTTCATGTTGACAAATTGATTATTCCTTTCAAAGTTACCTGTGAAAAAGAAAGATAAACGTGTGTACTAGACTATTATTACCTATTTATCTACAGGTAACAGACATTAGAAGGTGTATAACACTTTGACAGAATCCAGCAATAATTATTCTTGAAAAGAGTTAAAAGTTTGTCGAAATAGTTAAAATTATTTATCTATTATGATTTCGAACTTTTCATATGCTTGATTGGAATAGTTTTTGATGTCAAAAATAGAAACCACGAGTCTAATTTTAAGCTAAAATGCTTTGGTTTGAAGTATCCTGATATGCTCACCAATTATCAAACATAAACTGCTATTCTTTGAAATTCATGAATGCTGATGCCTGACATACAGGTTGGCAAGCAATTGAATACTAACAAGATCTCAGTTCTGGGAAATTCCCTATGTATAGATACAACCCAACTGAGCTCACAAAGTCCATGATTTCTGCTCGAGATCAACATTTTTATAGTATTGTAACTTTGCCTTTTTCCAAACCTCGACATTGCAATTTCAAACACTAGGTCAGCATCAGGAATGCGTAACTTGCAAAATTAGATCAACAAGGAGTAGTTTCAAGTGGAGTTGCTGCAGTGGGAAGTTTTTGAAGGAAAGAAACTGAAATTTCTAATGGAAGGAATGTGTTTTACTTGTCAATGAGAGTATGTTTCTACTAAGAACTCAGATCAGAAGTATAGATACATATCAGATAACACTAGTCTACAGGAGACTGTGATTTTATATCCTAAAATTAATAGGGATGGAAAGAATTTTTTATAAAAAAAAGAAACTCATGTGACAAAATTATAGACTATCAGGAAGAGGGTCATCAATATATATAAATCAGTGCAATTGAGTTTGTTTCACGTAGCTAATGGTCATGAAGGAAATTTTTTTTTTTTTTTTTCCTTCTGTAGTCCTCTTAATTGTAACCCAATTGAGTTTCTTCATATTAACTATGATCCCAAGAACCAAAAAAAAAAAAATAATAACCAAAAGAAGCGCCCACCGTGGGGCTCGAACCCACGACCACAAGGTTAAGAGCCTTGCGCTCTACCAACTGAGCTAGACGGGCTCATATGTAATGGTGTAGAGTATTCAATATAGATAGAGGGGAAACATCTCAGTGTAAAATAAAAAATATATTTATTTTACAGTTTCAAGTCTAGAGTCCATAAGGAGATAAAATCAAATTGTCTCAAGTATCAAGATATACACAATCTTTTATATATATACTAGTAATGTGCACGTGTAAATGCATATACAAAAAAAATGTTAAAAAAATTAAATATAAATTTTATTACAAAAAATTATCAAACATAGGATCTGAACTCAAACAATGAAGAAAAACACCTCCTACCTTAACCACTTGAGTTAGACTGTTTAGGTATAAATAAATCATATTAGATAATTAAATACTTAGTTAACTTTTTAAAAAATAATTAGTTGAGTGTTTGGGTAATTATTTATTATTTATTATTATTTTTTAAATTTATTTAAATGGTCTATGATATTCATACGGCTTAGACAGTTCACTTTTGAGCCGTTTTGAATAGGGGTGAGTATTCGGTTTATTCGGTTCCAACCGAATCGAATAACCGAAAGCCGAATTGGACCGAAACCGAATAAGCAAAACCGAAATCGAACCGAATTGGTCAATAACCAAACCGAACCGAACCGAATTAAATCGGTTCGATTTTCGGTTTATTCAATTTTTGGATTTATTTGTGTTTTTTAGTTTATATATATATATATATATATATATATATATATATATATATATATATAAACTAAATTTTCGGTTTTCGGTTTTTGGACCGAAACCGAAACCCAAAACCTATATATATATATATATATATATATATATATATATATATATATATATATATATATATATATATATATATATATATATATATATAAACTAAATTTTCGGTTTTCGGTTTTTGGACCGAAATCGAAACCCAAAACCTATATATATATATATATATATATATATATATATATATATATATATATATATATATATATATATATATATATATATATATATATATATATATATAATACCTCTATATATATATATATATATATATATATATATATATATATATATATATATATATAATACCTCTATATATATATATATATATATATATATATATATATATATATATATATATATAGGTTTTGGGTTTCGGTTTCGGTCCAAAAACCGAAAACCGAAAATTTAGTTTATATATATATATATATATATATATATATATATATATATATATATATATATATATATATATATATATATATATATATATATATATATATATACCTATTGCTATATATATATATATATATATATATATATATATATATATATATATATATATATATATATATAGGTTTTGGGTTTCGGTTTCGGTCCAAAAACCAAAAACCGAAAATTTAGTTTATATATATATATATATATATATATATAAACTAAATTTTTGGTTTTCGGTTTTGGACCGAAACCGAAACCCAAAATCGAAACCGAAACTGAATTAAAAAAATTAGTATTTTCAAAACCGAAATCGAACCGATTTTTTTTAAACCGAATCGAATCTCTTATTCGGTTCGGTTCGGTTCAATTTTCGGTCCAAAATCGAATAATGCTCACCCCTAGTTTTGAAGCTGTCTTTATATAGTCGAAGATATGTCCCTTTGTGGACCGAGGAGACAGCAGGAGAGGACCTCGATCTGCTGCGCCTAGCGCTATGCTTCCCTTTTGGTTGTCCCTATTCCACAAGTAGTTTGAGCTTTGTCATGTCTTCTCGTAGAACAATCCTCCTGGTTCGTAGGAACATTGTCCTCTCTTGAGGCTTCTGTTGAGCTTCTCGTAGAAGCCCAACTTTGGCTATGGGTCCACAGTCGACCATGAGAGAGATCTCTTGACGGTCAAGCTCCATAGCCTTGACCAAATACGATACGGCAGATATCGATACGATTTGGCATGTTCCGATTCGATACAGATAATACCGTTACGATTTGGCATGTTCGGATTCGATACCAATCGATACTCGATAGTGACTGATACATATATTGAGAGTCTCTTTTTCGATTATTCTGATAAAAAAAATAAAAATGACCAATCAACAAGGCTGTAAAAGCATAGTAAAGTTGTAAAAGAAGAAAACATATCTATTGCATGTAAACCAATCGGCAAGGAGGGTGACTGCTATTTCATTCAATTTCAAAACTGCTAAAAAATAACACCGAAAATACTTAAAATTGTGTCTAAATATATTAAAAAAAAGAAAGAAAAAAAAGAAAAAAAAGTATAAAATATATTTTCTAAAATGTTAATAATTTTTTAATAATTATTTGCTTTCCGATACCAAAAAATACGATACTTCGATCCGGAACCGTCGATACTGCCGACACAGATACTCATAGGAATGGTCCGATACCGATTCTGAAACGACGAACCTTTTACAAACCTGATACAGCAATGGATAGGAGCTGATGTAATCCAGATGAAGCTCTTGACTGAAAATGAATTGTTTATCTGGGCAAATTATTTATTGTTGGGAATGAACCGCGAAAATCGTTCCCCAAACCAGAAAGTCCTGCGAGAGAACCGAGCAAAAGCACACAAACCAAAAACGCCAAACACAATCGCAGACACAAAGATTTTTGACGTGGAAAACCCTTGTGGAAAAAATCATGAGACGATCGGAGTCCAACCCTGAAGAATCTCCACTAATGGAATAAAGAGAATACATCCTCTACAAGCTCCTCCCGATCCAACACGGATCATCACAACTCACTTGAAAGAAGAAATTTTTTGATTGCAGACTCCGAAAAACAAGAGATGCCGAAAAATTATTCGAAACAATCTCTCCTTCACAATAGTCCATAATCCCCTCTCTCTCTCAAAGATTGTAAAGCACTCTTATTTTGAGATGATTTTACAACTAGCATGTATTATGCTTTTATAAGCCCTTGGCAATCCATACATGGAAGGCTGATATATATGGAAACTTCCAATATGGATCAATCATATATTTAATGGAAATTCAATCATAATTGGCTTGCCATAATTGGAAATTCAATTATATGGAAAGCTACTATATGAAGGGTCCAATTATAAATATATGATCAAAATAAATATGGAAATCATATATTTCCTTACCATATATGTTCCAAAATAGGATCCATGCACTCCCCGAGCTTCTCCGACACACGGATGACGTTCGTCGCTCTCCCGGATATTCTCCACATAGGTTGGGACCCCACCCACTCTAACATTTATCTGGGTATTCCCAATTTTCGAGAATAAATTGTTTATGACTTAAACGAACATGGGAATATGTGTCCAACTTAAAGTTTTCCGGAAATTAAACAAAAATTGGCATACCAAATGCCCTCTTATGGTAAAATTAGCTAGCAACCCAAGTGAAATTAGAGTCCTTGATCCTCCATGCTCTATGTGTTTGACCATTCAACCAGTTCTTGATGAATGACACATTGCAGATTTCCAGAGTCAGCAATATTAGCAACAATTTTCACCAGCTAAGATTCCATATGGTAAGTTATTGAAAACGGCTTCAAAATCAAAGGTTCTCACCTAATAGCCTTATCTGGTTGGCATATGCTCATCTTTCAAACTCATGAATTCTGATGCCTGACATATAAAGGTTGGCAAGCAAATGAATACTAACAAGATCTTAAGTTGTGGGAAATTCCCCATGTATAAGAAAACACAACCCAACTGAGCACACAAATTCCATGGCATGATTTCTGCTCGAGACCAGCATCTTTATATATAGTATTGTAACTTAGCCTTTTCCAAACGTTGAAATTGCAATTTCAAACACTATATATATCAGCATCAGGAATGTGTAAATTGCAAAATTAGATAAACGAGAAGTTGTTTCTAAGTCGAGTGGCTGCAATGTGAAGCTTTTGAAGGAAAGAAACAAAAATTTCCACAGGAAGGAATGCTTTTTTACTCGATCAATAACAGATGTTTCTACTACCTATGTATCAGAAGTATTGATACATAAACTATTCATTTTTTTCTCTACAGATTTGTTTTTCATATAAGTCCCTTAAACCTGACGTTTAGTATATATTTTTTGTTTTACTTACAAGTTGTTTTAAATTTTTGTTTGCAGGATCAAATAGACATATAGACAAAAAGCCAATCTTTGGGGAAGACATTCATATCATGAGATATTGTAGACTAATTTTTTGGGAGGACATTCAATTCATGTATTTTTATCTACATTATAGACTAGCTTGAATACAGTACGTTTGTGGAATACAATATTTTTTTTAATTGGTTACTTGAAGTTGTTAAAAATATTACATTATGGATTATTTTAGGCTTAATTGCACTTTGCTACCCTCAACTATTCCGCTTTTTCAACTTGATACCCTAAACTTTTTTTTGTAACAAGTTGATACCCAAAAAAATTTTGGGACCAAAATACCCCTGCTCAAACCTTAAAATTACTTCCCTCCCCCAACCCCCCCCCCCCCTCCCCCACTCCGGCTACCCCCTCCCTCCCGCTCCGCCTCCCCTCCGGCCACCCCCCACTCCCACGCGCGTCCACCCCCCCTACCCCCACCGCCGCCGGCCACCGCGGCAGCAGCAGCCGCCGCAGCAGCCACCGTAGCAGCCGCAGCCGCCGCCGCGACGGTGGCGCCTGAAGCGGGAGGGGAGGGGGGGGGGGGTTGGCCGGCGTGGGAGAGGGGGGTGGCCGGAGGGGAGGCGGAGCGGGAGGGTGGGGGTGGCCGGAGTGGGGGAGGGGGGGGGGGGGGGGAGGGGAGAAGGAAAGAGGGAAGGGATATAAGGACATTTTGTGATTTTTTGAAAAATTAGGTATCAAGTTGAAAAAAAATAGTAGTTGAGGTATCAACTTGTTACAAAAAAAAGTTTAGGGTATCAAGTTGAAAAAGCGGAATAGTTGAGGGTAGCAAAGTGCAATTAAGCCATTATTTTATAAAGAGATGTTTGAAGACATTATATTTGATATCATGTTATGTTGTGTTCATGGTAATTTGTTGTTCTTTGTTCTCAAATTCTTTGAATACAAATTTAAATGTTTGTAAGTTATTTTCGAAATAAAGTTTTTAAATTTATGTTGAAAAATATAAGCAAACATATAAATAAATATAAAAATATAAATTAGCTTTTGCGACATCAAAATGTGTAGGAGGAAGTATTTTTATAATAATAATAAAAATAAAGAACTAGACCTTTGCCGACATGTGTTATGTGGGTGATATCGTGTCGCCAAAAAAAATTTCGGACAAGGCTACATCGACATGTGTGCGACATAGCCAAATATGTCGCAGAAATGCTTTGGCGACAGAAATCTAACTTTGCGCTACATATTGCTTACGTCGCTGAACATGCATTTTCTTGTAATGGCAAGAAAAGATGAAAAAAAAGTAATAATATTTTATAGTACAAATAAGGAATATTTATGGTTTTTTAAACAAAACTTCTCAACATTCCTCGTTAACCCTCCGATTTGGGGTTAAAAAAAAAGACAAAAGAGAGTTAAACAAACCATCACTTAACCCTCTATAACCCTCTCTCCTAAAGTCCACATTCAAACCAAGTATGATTTTTTTTTTCTCACTTAACTTTCTCTCACTTAACTCTCTTAACCCTCAATCTAAGCATACCCTAAAAGTCAAAAGTGTCATCCCTATTGGCAACCTCATAGAGAACAAGTCTATTGTGACGTAGAATCAATTTGAATTGGATGTTATATCTCAGTTATAAAAATTAAAGGCTTAATTGCACTTTGATATCCTCAACTATTTCCATTTTTAACTTACTACCTCAACTTTTTTTTCCAAGTTAATGTCCTGAATTTTATTTGGACAATAATGTCCTTGCATAAAATTCAAAACTACCCCCCAAACCCTCTCCCTCCATCCCTGCTCCCCCCTTCGGCCCCAACCCCACCCCCCCCCCCCCCCACCCCCGGTCCCCACTTCGGCCACAACCCCTCCTCGCCCCGCCCCCCTCTGGCCAGCCGCCTCCACCCCACCCCTCCTACGCCTCGCCCGCAGCAACCCCCACCCCGCCCCCCCTTCCGGTGCCCCCCTTCAGCCCCCAGCAGCAGCACCCTACCCCCCCCCCCCCCCCCCCCCCTCCCCCCGCCCCGGCCACCCACCCTCCTCCCGCCGCCCTCCTTTCCCGCCTCCACCGGAGAGGGAGGGGGAGGCATCGCCGGAGAGGGGGGGGCATGGGGAGAGAGAAAGAGGGAGCCAGGGGTAGTTTGGGAATATTTTGGGTTTTAGGTATTATGTTGAAAAACTAAAATAGTTGAGGGTATCGAGTTGTTGAGTAAAAAAGTTTACGGTATTAAGTTGAAAAACCGGAATAGTTGAGAGTATCAAAGTACAATTAAGCCAAAATTAAAATTAACATTAAAATAAATAAAAACGAAACAAAACAAAACAAAACAAAATAAAATAAAATAAAATAAAATAAAATAAAATAAAAGTCAGCTGATTTTCCACCCGTCTACAACCACCTAACAAACCAAAGTCCAAATCTTGTTCTCTTCATCCTCCCATCATCCTTCTCTCTCTCTCCACCCATCCAATGGCCACCATATCCTTCCTCTCCAGCTCCTCCTCCCTCCTCCGCCGCCGCTCCGTCCGCCTCCCCTCCCGCGACCGCGTCCCCTCCGTCCGCTGCCTCTCCGTCCCCGCCACCGCCTTGACCCAGGACGACCTCAAGAAGCTCGCGGCGGTCAAGGCCGTGGAGTACGTCAAGAGCGACATGGTCCTCGGCCTCGGCACCGGCTCCACCGCCGCCTTCGTCGTCGCAGAGATTGGCTCCCTCCTCTCCTCCGGGAAGCTCACCGGGATCGTCGGCGTCCCCACCTCCACCAGGACCTTCGACCAGGCCAAGTCGCTCGGGATCCCGCTCTCCACCCTCGACGACCACCCCAAGATCGACCTCGCCATCGACGGAGCCGACGAGGTCGGGGGGAATTCTGCTCCTTTCTACTTTTTTCCGATTAAAGTTCGATTTTTTTTTTATTTACTTGTACCGGACACGAATTGGACACAGTACATAGTTGCTCTGTACTAATGTATTTTGGAGTTCCTTTACTGGGTTCTTTTTATGTTTTCGGATTAAAGTTGGCCTCTTTCTTCACTTATATGGTGCATGGTCACCAATTCTGATACGATACAACACAGACACGGCGATACAGACACGAATTGGACATTGCAATACGTGCGGAACAAGAATTGGACATGGACACGGCAACGGTTTTTTGAGTGCTTCCTAGCTAGTCGGGGTATTTCTATTTGCTCTTTGGATTAAAGTCAGCTTCTTGCTTTAATTCTAGTTTTGTACGTTAACGGACACCAATTTTACACGATACAGTACGGACACAGCAACACGTATATGGCACATGTTTTTGGTGTGTACTAGTTTTTTTTTTGTTGTTCTTGGCACAACACATATTTTGGTGTGCCATAGTGTATTTTGAACACAGCACATTGTGGTGGGCCATAGTGTATTTTGGACAGAGCACATATTGTGGTGTGTCATAGTGTATTTTGGAATGCATATGTTGCGTTTAATATGTCTAACACGACGCGATACATACACGACACATATTTTTGTGTGTTCTAGAACTCTCGCATATTTTTTAGTGTCTGGGTTGTTGTGCCCAATATGTAACTAGCATGGATAAAACATTGACATGTCTGTGCCTTGTCCAATGTGTCTGGCATGGACACACCACACGTTTTGGTATGCACTAGTGTATTGCACAACATGGCATTGGCAGGGCATCGATTTTTTGGATTATTCGTGCTTCTTAGTTGTACTTGAGGTATCTCTAATTGCTCTTGTTGGAGAACCTACATCTTTGTTTCTTTTTTAGGGTTAAGTATTTTGTGAATTATACCATGTTTTTGTGATTGTTGATATTAATGAAGTAACAAACTATATTATTTTAGCCGATTAGCCAACTATTACGCCTTCTCTTTGTCAGATTTTGGTTTTTAGTTCATTGGAGTGTTCTGATTGACTAGAAATATATGCTAGCAAGGCTGTAATGTTAAGTACCTCTTGGTATTGAGCGTTATTGAAGCAATAATTTCAACTTTATAGTTGCTTGACAAACACCAAATGTTCGAGTATGTTTATGTTCTTTGAAAAAGTTGAGATCTTTGAGTTCATTAGGTTAGTCGGCGCTAGTTGAGTTGCATCATTCGAGGACTTCAGGTTGGTTGTTGGTACTAATTGATAAGGAAAGGTTGAAGTTTTTAGTTTATTTTGATATTATGTTTGGTTATATATTTATGGAACTGAATCCTTATTTGTTAAGAGTTCTTTTACTTGACTGGTAAGAGATCCCAACTTTTCCACATCTTACTTAGTAGGTGGTGCAGTTTGTGCGGTTACTATATATTACATGTGAACTCTATACTTCTATACTGCTATGATATTGTTATTATGCAAGTATATTTATCTTTAGTTGGTACCGAAACAGGTTGACCCAGATCTTAATCTCGTGAAAGGACGCGGAGGGGCTCTTCTTCGGGAGAAGATGGTTGAAGCTGCGTCAGCTAAGTTCGTTGTGGTTGCGGATGAGACAAAACTTGTAACTGGCTTAGGAGGGAGTGGTCTAGCAATGCCTGTGGAAGTTGTGCAATTCTGTTGGAAGTACAACCTGACAAGGCTGCAAGAACTGTTCAAAGAGGAAGGATGTGAGGCCAAACTCAGATTGGATGGGGATGGGAAGCCTTATGTTACAGATAATTCGAACTATATTGTGGATTTATACTACAAGACGCCAATCAAGGATGCACTTGCAGCAGGAAAGGAGATCTCAGCGTTGGAGGGTGTTGTTGAGCATGGCTTGTTCCTAGACATGGCAACTGCAGTTATAATTGCGGGGAAAGATGGTGTGAGTGTGCAGACCAAGTGAGGTTGCTAAGTACATGATGGGTAAGGATGTCCAAATGACCTGCCTTCCATTTTCTGTCTTTTAAATGTATGATTCATGTATATTTGATCAATTTAATTTTGCAAATGGAATATGTGCTCTCTTCATGGGTTATCTCCGAGCCTGTCAATTTTACCCCTTCAATTTAAAAGCAATAAAATTGGAAAGTATTTGGAATATAGCTCAAATGTTATTTATAATGGTCTTAATAAGAATTTGTTCTTCCATTTATGTCGTCTCAACTTTAATTCTTTGGTGAGTTATATTTTCTTCCAAGTATGAGTCATAAATACTTGAGCAATTTTATATGGGACATGTATTCTCTTGATGGCTGTTGTTCTCTGGTGAGATCTACTTACTCTTAGCAGTTGGTAGTACTAGTTCAGTCTTAAATTAACAATGTTTAGCGGCTGTGAGAAATTCTAGTTTTCTACTAACATTGGCGATCTGTTACATCTGTTCTCTCATATAGAAATTCTTTCCTTCTTTATTTTTATTTTTAGAATGATAGCTAGCAGATATCTACAGGATTTATCTTCGGTAGTTTTCTCTAGGTAGGCAATAGTAGTGATAGAACCTAAAAGATGATATATGTTACTCAAGCAGAGGTCTTATTAGTTCCCACTCGATTATGATAAATTTCTTAGAATCTAAGAAGTTAACAGAAATCTGGAAGCTTTATGCCCTTTATATATCTTAGGAAGTAAACATACCAAAGGAGCAGGCTATCAACTTTTCTATTAGAATGGGAAAAAGGAATAAATAGTTGAAGCTATTTTACTTGAGATTGTTTAGTATGAACGATTAAACAAGAGAAACAGAAAGCCTCAGTATAAGGCCTCATTGAAGGTTTGAATCTGTGGAAGAAAAAGCGGGCAAATGAAAGGTCATCTGTTTGTTCTTATTTTTTTTTCAACTTTAGGAAACTGATTTTGCAACTACTGAGGGCAGTTCTGTTCTTCTAACATTGCTTGAGTAGCCTATTTCTGTTGTGAGGAAGCAGTACAATGCTGCCAAACTTGGCATCATCCTGATCTATGTTGCACAGACATGAAAAATGGAGTCCGTATCCGTATCGTGTCCTTACTCATATGTGTCCGTATTCTTGCAATACAAGTGACTATATAATACCTATCTGAAAATGTTTGTACTCCGCATCCCTTTGGAGGAATAGAGGTGTTCCATTTGTACCTAGAATTCCTCTCATCCTTAATGGATGGACAAGGTGCCTTGACCTATCAGAGGGGGTCCTGGTTGATTGCTCCCTCTCCTCTTGCTCGTGGTCCCATTAAAATTGAGAACCACACATGCTCAAACATGATAACTCTTATTATAATTGAGCCGATACAGTGTCAAGTCGTGTCCACCTTGTCCTAGACCCAGGTCTGACTTTGGAACTCTTCCCAATGGTTGCAAGTGATAGATTCCCTAGCCATATTAGTTTTAGGTCAGGTCTGTGTCCTCTAAATAGACATCGTACCCTTACCGATTTACCTCAAATTCAGTAGGTTCTAACGGGATCTGGATCTGATCCAGGTATCCCACTAAAAGCCATATGAAAAACATTTGAGCTATAATCAATATCCATGTATCTCAAAGGAGCTCTCTTAGATAGATAGATAGATAGATAGATAGATAGATAGGTGGCCTGTGAAGAACAAATCCTCTCTTCATCCAGAGTAATAAATAAAAATGATTACTGTCCTCAATGTATCTCTACCAACGTCAGAAGTTTGCTCCTGATTTTGTTCTGATTTCTATATAGAACAAAAACATATTAGCTATTATAGCTAATTCAACTGCAAAAATAAGCAGGGATAACCAACTGCAAAAAGAAAAAAAATGTACAAACATCTGGAAGTAACAAAGAAGAAACATCATGGATATTCCTGTTTAGTCCTGCCAAAACATAGCGCTTCTATACTCGTAGCAATGTTGAAGCCATCCCTAAAGATGTCACCAAGATGGGCCACAACCACCTCTTAAAAGAAGAACCTGGTGTCCAAATCAAACAATAAGAGGACGATCAGCACGGTATTACTATCTTTACATTGAGACTCATGTGACAGCATACATGATATCAGAATATATATGCAATAAAATCATGCATGAACAGTCACTAGTTACACATGTTTTGTTTTTTTCATGTTTCGAAGGATTTCTCTCTCTAAATGATTTCATAGGCGAAGTAGAAATAGTTTGGACAACCACCCTCACCTCTGCTGCCACCACTGTTGGCAAAACCGGTAGGGGAAGTTGGAAAAGATCCATTTGACAAGGTAAACCCCAAGTTCACACAATCAGCCCCAACCGCACCTGCAATCGATAACCTTCACTATTACAATGATAAAGTGGACCTGTTAAAATTCATATACTTGATTCTCTGTGTGGCTCCTTCTTACAGTCTTTGAAGCAAGGGAAGATAGGGATGTTCAGGATATTGGTAAAGCCCTCTTTGCATTCGCATCGGTGTCGGAAACCTGACATCGCCACGCAGGAGCCACCTCCACAGTATGACCACAGGCAAGCTGAAGGTACGGTAGGTTATCAGGAAAGGTAACTGGTAAGTGTAATATAGTTCTTTTACGACGAGAAAAGTACTGTCAGATGCAGAGTTTTAAGATTTTTACGATCGAAGAGTGAGAAACTTGGAGAAATGGGCGGGACTGGGATCGGCTTGACCATCGAATCGTTGTAACACGCGGAACTGAAAGTACCTAAGAACAATAGTATTCCTTGGAAATTAGTCACAAATTGATTGCATGATCCAACTGATGTATACACTATCAATTCATAACTCTTCTGCTATGTAAGTGTAGAAATAATCACTTCTTCAGTTGTTGGTCTACAAATTTTCTGCACTGCCTGTAGATTCACAGCTGCTGATACTTGTAATTATGGTTATTTGCTACAAGTAAACATGCAGCAGCTGGAGTTGTAAAAAGGGTTTTCTGTCTTCATATCAGCAATTTACATTGAGTAGCTAGCTAAAACTAAAAGTAGCCGAATAGTAAAAGTAATTGTTCAACTGTTGCAGCTATAGTTGTGCAAGTGAAATTGTAGTGCAGTGCAACTGTGCAACTCCTCTCAGAAGTTGCTAAACACTTGATCGTAACTCATAACTCACTATTGTGCTCAATTGCTTACATGATAAAGCAAAAAAAAAAAAAAAAAAAAAAAGGAATTGCAATTGCTAAAAAAAAGTTTTTACAATGTTTCCGGATTTTTAAGATAGGTTACCAAAAGTGTCCTCAATTTATTATAGTTTTTAAAAATAAAATTTATGACTTTTCATAATTTGGATAATCCATTTTAAAAATCTATAAAAGTTTTTTTTGACAAGTACAGTTTCCAAATAAATCCTCCTATTTATATTGAAGTATAGTCTACAATTTCTCTTGCATTGTATATGTTTGACCATCAGTGTCGGTCCGGTGGGTTGAATTGCACCATCTTCTAGCTAATTTTGGTTGTCTTTTTATTGTCAGCTGGTCCTGGTGGTTATCCGTGATCATGACCTTTGATAGGATCATGCTGAATCAGAAGTGGGTACAATATGTTAATTGGCTTCCAAACTCACGATGGGTGACGGTTGGTCTACCACACCATCCAGTTCCCAAGTAGAACAAATTAAGTAGCTAATCAAATTCCTAACTAACATCAACACTTCCAAGAACTTTGACCAAGTTTTTATCAAAACCCCTCAACTCCAACATTTCCAAGAACTTGACTACAATCCTGACAATGGTGCACGTATCAGTCCTGCCATTGTTAATTGCTTTATTAGATACATAAGAATCATTAGAACTCTAATAATATTAGATCAATAATGCTAAGACCATCTTCAATGGTGATTTCTAAAATTGAGTTCTTATCCTACTTGGCATTGTACTTTAAGGAGATTTTTATCCTAGTTGGAAGAGTTTCTACATAGAAATTGTACACATACAAAAAATGCTCTCCAATGGTGTCATCAGAGAGGAGAATTTCTATGAGCGTTTCTATATGTAGAAACGGTATATATGTAGAAACGGTAGAAACCACCATTGGGAGAAGTTTTTTTTAAATGAATTTCTTCCATAGAAATAGGGAAGATAGAAACCCCCATTGGAGATGGTCTAAGTCTACAACCAAATTTTTACAACCATCTTACAATCTCTCTCTCCTATCCCTTACACATGAGTCCCACGGGATCTCACCTTCTTTCTCATCTCGTCTGCTACATGGGCTCCATCCGATCCCATCACTTTTCTCCCTCCTCCAATCGAAGTCCGACACGTGGCAGTTTGTAATGGGATTGTTAACACTTGGTTGTAGACATAGCAAAACCTAATATTAGATACATAAGAATCTTAGGCCTTGCTTGGTTCTCTGAAGGAATATTATTATTTTTTTTCTTCCTAGAAATGAAAATTTAGAATTCATCTTAGGCCTCCTTTGTTCCGCGGAACGGAAGGGAAAGGAAATCAATTTCTTGTCATTTCCTTTCCTTTAGGAAACTTTAATTTCTATTGATTTTTCTTTCAGATGTTTGGCAATGTCAAAAAATTTGGAAAGGAAAGTGAATACTTCAATGTGGAAAAGTGATTTCTTGCTTGGATGATGGAACCTTTCTTTCTTTTTTCTTTTTTTTAACAAAATCCTAATCGGTGTATTTTTTTTAAAGCAAAAAACAATTTTATTTAATGGAAGCAGGCAGGTTACAAGGCACTAAAGACGATCAAAAAGACATACTAGTACAACCATCAACAGTGAAATAAAACAAGCAAAATACCTACATCCTAGGACCCAAACATAGTAAAGTAATCATGATCCTATAGGAATCATTTTCCCCTATAATTTTTCTTTCATTGGAAATCACTTTCCTTTCCTCTTCAATTCCTTTGACACCTAATTAAACATAAGAAAGTAATCACTTTCTTTTTCCAACACGGAGATTCCGCGAAACAAACGAGTTAGAGTTTTTTTTTTTTCTTTCTTCTATGTATGATAGAACAAGAAAAGCATTGAAGGTCATTTGATTACACTTTAGTATTGGTTGGTGCAGAAAAAGAAAGAAAAAAATTTATATCAATGTTCCAATAATATTCTTGTATTCTAAAATAAAAATAACATCATAGAAATCCAAAAGTAATGGATAAAATAGACAATAACATATTTGAGTAGGGCTATTGCCATCCTAAATTTTTGTAATAAATGCTGAGAAAAGAAAAGGAAAAAAAAAAAAAAAAAAAATCAATCACATGGGTTCTAAGAGGAACCGTCTTCCTTTTTTTTGTCAAAAAAATAGTATCCAAGTTTGTGGCTACCAAACAAAGAAAAGAAGTCATGATCCCTTAAATCCGCAAATCCAATATGGCTTTGACCTAGTTCGGATTGCAGTTCGAATGGAACTTTATTTCATGTCAAAAATGTTATTCATATCTCCAATTATCCCTCCAAACCATTCATTCTTATGTGGCAGCTGACGTAAAATGTTAAATAATATTATGTGTCATATGACATGGCAAATTTTAACCCAAAAAATTAATTACCTAAGTTTTTTTTTCATGTTAATGTTAACGTTAATATTAATATTCATATTAATATCAATGTGAATTTTAATTTAAAATTTAATTTTAGTTTTAATTTTTGTCATGTCTGATATTATATCAATATGTCATGTCAGCTGTCACGTAAGGAAGGATAATTAGGAGCTCACAGTTGGGAATGACGCAGGGGAGGAAGCCGAACAGTTGGTTCACCCCAAGGAGCTGGTTCCAACCGGGCTCGCATTCGCACACGAACCCCAACATTTTATCACCAGAAGCTCGGCACCTCCCCCTCCCGCACTCCACGCCATCGCACGACCCTTCAAAGAAAAAAAAAAAACACAATTATTTAATTAGCCTCATTGTTCGTTCATGTAGCAGAAAATGGAGCAAAATATCGAACTTTCTGCATATATTGCAAATTCCTCAAGAGCATGCAATGTCCTAGCTAGTTTGCTCCATTGCTATAGCGTAGAGTTGATCACAAACTGGGAGATGAGCCCTATAATCTTCTTTTTTTCTTTTCCTTACATTATATACCAATGTCTTCTGCCGTCACCAGTCTTCAGCTTATGCAGGATATAAGGAGTAGGGGTTTCGGTTTTGGACCGAAAATTAAATCGAACCGAAAATTCGCTTTGGTTTAAAAAAAAAATTAGTTTATATATATATATATATATATATATATATATATATATATATATATATATATATATATATATAAGTATTAATATATGTAGGGGTAAAGTGCAAAAAACTCCTCGTTAAATTTGTGTTTTTTGCACTAAAAGACCCCATGCTCTTAAAATTGCCAAAAGTATGAATTAAGCTCATTTTGCCCCCAAATGACAATTTTACCCCTGCCCCCCCCCTCCTTCTTCGGCTGTGTTCGCCGGCGAGGAGGAGGAGGGGGGTGCGCTCGCCGGCAACCGGCGACGGAGGCGGAGTGGGGGAGGGTCGGGGCCGGCGAGGGAGCGGGGGGGGGGGGGGGGGTGTTCGCCGGCGAGGGAGGAGGGGGGGGGACTGTTCGCCGGCGAGGGTGGAGGGGGGGGGGGGGCTGTTCGCCGGCGAGGGAGGAGGGGGGGCTGTTCGCCGGCGAAGGAGGAGGAGGGGGGGTGGGTCGGGGGGGGGGTGTTCGCCGGCGAGGGAGGAGGAGGGGGGGTGGGTCGGCGGGGGGGGGGGGGGGGGGGGCTGTTCGCCGGCGAGGGAGGAGGAGGGGGGGGTGGGTCGGCGGGGGGGGGGGGGGGGGGCGCTGTTCGCCGGCGAGGGAGGAGGAGGGGGGGGGGGGGGGGTGGGTCGGGGGGGGAGGGGGGGGCTCGCCGGCGCCAGCGCCGCCGGAGGGGGAGGGGGGGGGAGAGGTTAGAGGGGAGGGGGAGGGGTAGTTTAGGTATAAATTTTTTTAAATTTTGGCGGGAGGGGCCTAACCGAGCGGATGAATAATCTAAGGAGGGGTAAACTGCAAAAAAATTCTAAAAGGTCTTTTAGTGCAAAAGGCAGAAATTTAGCGAGGGGTTTTTTGTACTTTACCCATATATGTAGATATATACTAAATATATCTATAGGTATATTTAGTTACTATATATATTAATAAAAAAACACAAATAAACCAAAAAATCAAATAAATCGAAAATCGAATCGATTTAATTCGGTTTGGTTTAATTCGATTATGGGCTATTTCGGTTCGATTTCGGTTTTGCTAATTCGATTTTCAGTCCAATTCAGTTTTCGGCTATTCGGTGCGGTTTGAACCGAATTAACCGAATACTCGTCCCTAATAAGGAGGGTTGTGATGTGCTCAGTCTCATCCCTTAGATTATATGAAACAATGGTTCCTGCAGTATTGTAGGGGGGACCGACGCATGAGCGAGAACCGATGCCACGTGTCGGCCTCCTATTGGTCGGAGACGTTTAACTGACAATATGTGGGATGATTTTGTGGGTCACATGTCCCGGCCAATGGAGTGCCGATATGTGGTGTCGGTTCCATGACTGCGGCCACCCCTTTCGGTTCGTTTAGGCTTTTTCTATATGAAAAATATGTTTTCGTAACTCGAACATGTATACTTTCAGAATGCTAGCTAGTTGCCCCTTGTTGCATACCTGATATAAGAAATAGATTGATTGCAAGACGTCTACAAGCATTGCATCAGAACGAGGAGAAATTATACTGTGAGACGGGCTCAACGTGCATCTTGATTCTTCTACACTTGATAGCATATAGAAATACTATTTCAGGCCGACTCACTATACATACTGGAGAGCACAGTTCACTCCGGAACGAGGATGAGGAGGGAGGAGGAGGAGGAGGTGGAGAATTGTACCAAGTTCTTGTGCAGCCGCTCTTGCTCTTGCTGGCAATACAGGAAGAAGCATGGGTTGGAATTGGATAACCACCATGATGAAAGCAGCATTAGCCCACCCCATAGTTTTTTTTCTTCTTCCTTATGATTACTGAGAAAGAAAGAAAGAGAGAGAGAGGGAGAGATATTAATGGTAGACAGAATTTTGGGATGCCATCTTTAAATGACAAGTGAAGTAAGTACTTGAGTTAGGTTTGAGTTGAAAGCTTACTCAACCTAACTGCAGCTGGTCTATACTAACAACTCTTAACAACTTAAGTTGATCATTGGAAGATTTTCTGGATGCATTGGAAGTGAAGATTATGAATGTTTTCAACTTCTCATAGCAAGTGGTTCTCTACATTTACTTTTATTAAGGACTTCGTTTCGCTCACATCCCATCTTTAAGAAATCTTATCAACATTTAAGGGGCAATAGGGGGTATCACAATTTGTGTAGTTCCACTTCCGTGTAAATTCAAGACTTGTCAAATTTTCACGGGTCAAAATTATCACCGTCCAAATATAGCAAATGGGTGTCAAATTTTTGGCAATCCTATGAGGACGGCCAAAATTATATCTCCTATCAAAAAATATAGTACCCCCTAGTAATCTTATCTATACTACTATATAATGAAAATAAATTCAGCTTCACCGTGAAACTTTTCTTTCAAAATAATAAATTTGGCATAGTCCATATAATTTCTTAGTTTTAGATCTTCCTTCAAAAAGAACTATTGCATATGTTTGCTAATCAAAATTATTTATCTATAATACTACTAAATAGTAATAAAAATTCAGCTTCACCGTTCCAAAAAATTCATTGCGTATGTTTACTAATTAAAATTGTCGTTTATGCTACTATATAATGAAAAAGTTCAACTTTATAGTGAAATTTTTATTTTACTAATTAAAATTATTTATTAAAGTTAATAGGGATGACTAGGTAAATTAGACTCACTAGATACGAATGCAACACATACTTTAAATCTACTTTATGTGACGTATCTTTTTGAGTCAATTTTTGTTCATCCACCAAAAGGTAGGGTGGATGTTCACCGATCATCATTCTACTCAAGGGTTGCCATCTGTCATTTTCACCCAACCTAAAACTATTTTGGGAGTGGTTTAGTGAATGTTCACACTAATTTGACACGTGACAACTCTTAAGTGGAAGGGTGAACATTTATACTAGTTTTTGTGGGTGAACAAAAATAGACTCAATTCATCCCCACTAGTAGGTTTACTTGTAGGAGAAAAGAAAAGAAAGGTAAGGGTTGAAATGTTACGCCCTCTCGTATCTTAAAAAAAACTATCTAGAAAAGAAGTTAATATATATTCCTGCCATACCTTCACAATTAAAGACGGGCACAAAAAGTTCGTCAACAAATAGTAGTATTAAAAACTGATGTACAACTCAACTTTTCTTCATTAATAATGGACACAACATAATCATAAACCATATTACTATACACCATCTTTTTGTACAAAGACAAAGGCGTTCTGAACTTTGTAATACAATTTGTTGTACAATGTAGAGAGCTCAGACTACAAGTGATACAACAAAACGAACAAGAACAAATAACTGGATTTTTTTTTGAGGGTGTCCATTTCTTACTCGTGCTTGGAGGCATGCCTCCAAGGGGACTCCAACCTGCGCCACTGCGCTGGGGTGTTCCACCGTCCCGATCTTTCGATAGTTAAATCAGCATGAGGACCTCCATCCAACCTTAGACTAGCTACACAAGGAGTATTGCTATGGCAGAAGATTCTCCTTACTTCTGCAGCAGTGATGCCGAGCGCTCGACCAATCCATACTGCTGTAGAACTGTACACTTAACCAGTGCCGTTTCTGACATTCCAAGGACCATGTGCAAATACTAAAAAGTGATCTTTTTTAACCGCTCCAAAAAATGAAAAATTCAAAAAAAAATTGAACATTCCAGTTTCTGGGGCCACATGCGATCGCACATCTTGTACTCTCGGCCCTGCACTTAACTCTCGTCAGAAACATGATTCACAGTCCTTGATGTTCTTCCATCAATTTTTCGAGTCCATTCAACAGCATATAGATATCTCCACATTCTGGATGAGAAGAATCACAGGCAAAGAACTCATGAACATCACCATTCACCTCAATGGAGCTGCAACCAGGAACCTTCGCCACCCCTTTCCCCTTCATCACATTCCTCACCCTCCCAACCTCTTCCCACTTGGAAGCTTTAGCATACAAATTGGACAGTTGCACGTATGCTCCAGAATTAGTTGGGTCTACTTCAAGGAGCCTGCTGCCAGCATACTCGGCTAACTCGACATTTCCATGAAGCTTGCAAGCATTAAGCAGAGCTCCCCAAATAGCCTCCCCATTTGAAGAAATGTTCATCTTGTCTATCAAGTCCTTGGTCTCCTTCAAGAGGCCGTGGCGACCAAATAGATCAACCATGCAACTGTAGTGCTCCATACTGGGACAAATACAGTAAGTCCGAGTCATCAACTCGAAGTAGTACTTGCCCTCCTCCAGCAAACCGGCGTGGCTACAAGCACTCAGAACGCCGATAAATGTAATGGCATCTGGCCTCTCGCCGCAGTCTTCCATCTGCCTGAAGTACTCCAGAGCAAGTTTGCTGCGACCATGCACCGCAAGCCCTCCAATCATCGTGCTCCATGCTAACAAATCTTTCTCGGGCATGCTGTCAAATACACGGAGGGCTGACTTGATACACCCACACTTTGCATACATGTCTACAAGAGAAGAACTCAGGTGCGGATCCATTTCGATGTTGTTCCTCTCTATGTAGGCGTGGATCCATTTGCCCAGTTCGAGAGTTCCTATCCTTGCACAAGCTGACAGTGTGCTGACCAAAGTGAAACAATTGGGAGCGACCTTCAGCCTCTGCATGGCTTCAAAGGTATTCAAGGCTTCACTGTAGTGACTGTGTTGGACCAGTGCACTAATCAGTGCATTCCATGAAGCAGTATCCTTGTGTGGCATCTGTTTGAAAATGTCTAATGCGATCCCTTTCGCCCCACATTTTATATATCCCTCGATCATCAAAGTCCAAGTGATCTCATTCCTTACGCTCATTTTCTTGAATAGCAACTCGGCTGACTCCATCTCTCCACACTTCGAATATAGGCCAAGAACACAGTGAAACAAATCAAGAGTCGTCTCTATATTGACCTTAGAAATGTATCCGTGAATCGCCTTGCCAGTGAACAGAGCTCCAGATCTTGCACACGCTGATAAGACACTAACGTGAGTAGCTTTATCAGCTTTTACGCCCAAAACCTGTTCAAACCAAGACATCCTATAAAAAAAGACAGTAATTTGCATAGGTATAATATTGATCATTCATCTTGATATCTCTTACTAAAATGCCACTATATGGAATTAGATCATAATTTTGGACTAGCAAGACTGCGGATGAACCTTGGCATTTCATAAATATCAAAAAGTATATGCAAACTGAGAAAATAATGGAAAATTTAGTTATATTATTCAATGTAAGCTCTACAGAATACACATACATACGTGATAAGGACTACTCGGGGGTTGAAGATAATTTGAAATGTTTGGGTTGAGGATGAGAAGAAAATTAGTGAATTGCTATAGCTTATTTGTTCAAATGAAGTGAAAAAGAAAAATCCATGGGATAAATTCAACTTTCCTTAGCTTATGGAACCTTATCTTTTGGTTGATTCTGCACTCATCTCCCCTGTTATTTCTTTCCCATCAGAGTGTGCAACAAACATAGAATTGGAGGCACCTTTACAACTAATATAGAATGTCATACGTTAATTTTGTACCAACAAGTTTCCTAACTCAAGAAGAAGGTATCCTAATTCCATAGTCCGACCACAGATAATAACTCTGGTTGAGAACATAGTTACCCAGTACACCTAAACCCCTATCGAACATGTTCTGAGTACGAGCATTCAGTTCAGTTGTAATTGTTACTCGATCCAAATCGCTAAATTTGGCGATCCTAATCAATTGTTGAAATGTCACTAAAAATTTACCTTTGCAAGAGATCTTTCAATGCAAATAAAGTTGGAAAAAAAATCTCGAGATTTCTTGTTAATTGGGGTTCCATATCTATGCATTTCTTATAAAATTTTACTTTGTAGCATTATCATCAATAATAAGAATATCATCAACATAAACCAAGAAAATTATTGTCGCTCTGTTGCCGGCGATGGATAAACAAAAAGAAGCCAACGGTGCTACGAGTAAAACCAATTGCTTGAACAACTTGATTGAAGTTGTCAAACCAAGTACGAGAAGACTGTTTGAGACCATAGATGGACTTACGTAAGTGACACGCAAGAGAAACCCCTCTAACCAGGAGGATGCTACATATACACGATCTCAATTAAATCACCATTGGGAAATGCATTCTTGGTATCCAATTGATGTACTGGCCAGCACCGAGCACCACAAGAGAATAAACACACAAACAAAATTAAGTTCAACAACAATATGCAAGATCCACTAAGAACTCTGCTCGATCTCGAGCTAGGGTTTCTGTTGCGGCTGCAACTAAAGGCCAACGGATGCAGGTTAGAAAAGATCTGCTAAAAATTCTGCTCGATCCCGAGCTAGGGTTTTTGTTGTGGCCGCAACAACTACTTGTAGCGGACGTCGGCGGGAAGAGGGGACCTCGTGCGCAATAGTTGGAATTCGAGGAGGTTGGGTCTTCAAATCTGGTCGCATAGGGCTTCCTCAACGTATGCAGACTCATCTTGAGCTCTTGAGCGGTCGTTGTCAGCGAGATGGCATGAGGGCCGGGCGAGGTTCTAGACTAAGGTAGCGGCTGATTAGGGTTAGTAGGATGAGGGGAGTAGGAGGAGGTCAGGTAGTGACAAGGGTTATAGTTTAGTAAATGTGGGAATTTAGGTAAGGGTTTTCGGAAAATTTTAGGGTAGAAAATTAGGGTTTTGGTAGATTTAGGAATTTTGGATTTTGGAAAATTTTGGGAAGGAAATGATTTGGCAAAAAGAGAGATCTCAAAGAAATGAACCATGGTCAGCGATATGGCATGAGGGCCCGACGAGGTTCTAGACTAGGGTAGCGGCATATTAGGGTTATTAGGATGAGGGGAGTAGGAGGAGGTCAGATGGTGACAAGGGTTATAGTTTGGTAAATGTGGGAAATTAGGGTTTTGGGAAATTTTAGTGTAGAAAATTAGGGTTTTGGTAGATATAGAAAATTTAGGGTTTGGAAAATTTTGGGAAGGAAATGATTTGGCAAGAAGAGAAACCCCAAAGAAATGAACCATGGAAGTTGACTCAACTTAATAGACATTCATTAATGTGGTAGGGAGTACATATTTCTTAGGCAAGGTGTGCTCCCATTCCTTATGTTCTCCTCATGTGGGACTAAAACAAGAGTAAAAATAGAAAGGCTCATGCAAGAAAATGAGAACTAACCATCTTCTACACTCTTGCATAGTTGCCTTGTTCCATATATAATGAATGGCCATCATGTTATAATCTTTCACGTTACAGATTTGATATGCAGAACAATTATCATGTTCCTTCTATCGAAACACATTCTATTTCAGTTTCTCTGTGCCTATCACGGTACCACCTGACGTTTTTCTATTTCTTATATTCAATTTTTTTTCTTCATTTTGTTTTCTCGCAAGCCTCCCGTGGCTCCAGTACATATGGCTATGTCACCCTACTCTGATTCTCTTGTATATTTTCTATTCTTATAATTAGTAAACATCTTCAAATATCTTAAATGTGGACAGACTGCAAAAAGACCATGAACAAAGCCTTTATATCCCAAATGTTTGGGGTTCATTACATAAATATAAACAGTGTCTAAAACTGAAATGTGGAAGTGATGCCATGTGTCTTCTTCTATCTGTAGTGTCGGTAACTAAATAGAATTAGTAAATAAGCCAACATCTTTCCTCTTAACAAGAATGAAGTACGAAAGCATACTACAAAAGTATTATTTCACGTACCCTCACACTCTATTAATTTTTTGACTTACTCTCCTTCTTCACAAGGTACATCAAGATTTGAACCGCATTTCAAGGTTTTCATTCTCTAAGATGCAGATTATTAGTCATAAAATATAATTACTCAACACAGCTTTAATGGGCAAACAATCTTAGCCGGACACAATGTTGCATAGACACAGATACAGAGATTCAGAGGCAGACACGATACAGATTTGGAATACGTCATTTTTTTTCTACTTTTGGGATACGGATACGGCATGGATACAATTTTATACACACGAAAACATACTTTTATATATTTTATATCTTACATCATAATAATATATATTGTTAGGCATATTTCGGATAGTAACTAGTTTTCAAAATGTTCTAGAAATGATTCAATGCAAAGAAATGTTACTTTTTCATATTTCAATTATGTTTTGAGATGATCACAAATGTCAAAATTACTTTCAACTATGTTTGGTCTCCTCTGAGCCTAGATGTGGGTGAGCCATATCTGATAGGAGTGTCAAAAAAGTATCATCCCCAATGCGTGTCGGATATGGCTACGTGCACGGATATGGTCCTCCGGAGGAGTATAAGTGCAACATAGATCAGACATGATTTAACATATGGACAAACAGAAATCGAAGGCAAAGTCAGATCATCTCCATACCAGCATCTCTTTATACAACGAAACAGCTTCTTCAAAGCTAGCATTCAAAACATACCCCGCAATCATCGCATTCCAAGCCACGACATTCCTCTCCGGCATCCTCCCAAAAACCTCACGAGCTACCCCAACATCCCCAACGCTCGCGTACCCACTAACCAGCGTAGTCCACGACACCACGTCCCGGTCCACCATCCCGTCAAACAGCCTCCTAGCCTCCCCCATCTCCCCAAACTTTGCGTACATATTAACCAACGCGTTCCCCAACTTCAAACCCACCTCAACCCCACTCTCCGCTATATAACGATGCACCCACCTCCCCATATCGACGTCCTTCGCCCTGCTGCAGGCCGTGACGGCCCTCGCCAGAGTGATCGAGTTGGGGGCAACTCCGGACTCTCTGACCATCGACAGGAACAAAACAATCACATCTTGCCACATGCCCAGTTCAGCGTAGCCGCCGATGACGCAGTTCCAAGTGACCACATTTGTGTCGGACATTCCATCGAACAGCTTGCGGGCCGTCGTGGGACCGGCCGAAGCGGAAGAACATATGTATCAGCGAGTTCGCTACATAGACGTCGGCGACGAAGCCGAGCTTGATCGAGTGGGCGTGGAGATGGGTTCCCACGGAAAATGCATCAATTTTCATGCAGGCTTTGATTAGAGGAGGGAATGTGTAGGGATCGAGGGCTAACGGGTGGTGCTGGAGTAGGTTTAGGTAGAGGAGGATGGCGCTCTCGGGGGTGGAGGCGGCGAGGGGGTTGCTTTGGGTTAACGTGTTCCGGCGGAGGTAGTTACGGCGGGTGGGTTTGGATGGGGTTTTGGCGGGAGAGGAGGGGAAGGGAGTTGGTGGGAGAGGGGCTGGAGAGGCCATTGGTTAGCTGGCTGGGCTTCTCTTTTCGGCCTTTTTTATTTTATTTTATTTTATTTGTTTTGTTTTCAGTGAAACAAACAAAAGCTAGTTTGGAACTAAAATATATATATATATATATTGCAGCTTAAAATATTATTCGTCTAATTCTACATAGATAAAATAATAGAGTCACATATGCCAAGCAGCTAATGACAAGAGAAATATGCCAATGAATTTTGTTACCGAAAACAAATTTAACGTGGCAAATTTTATTTCTAGAAATTATGAATATTCAAAATTTATTAAAATTTGAGAATTTTATTGTTAAAATAGGTGGGTATTTTTTTTCCACATAATTCTTTTATTTTTTTAAATTGTCTTTTTTTTTTGTCTTTTTCCATTTAAACTTTTTCCTTTTTCTTTTTTAAGATTTTTTTTTATTTTTTTTGGTATTTTTTAGTTTTTCCTTATTCGTCTTTCAAGAATTTTTTTGTTTCCTTTTCATATTTTTTGATGTTTTCTATTTTTATGGAAATATATTTATCAAACATAGGAACTTTTTTCTGGAAATTTATTTGCCAAAAATTTGACTTCTAATAACTATTGTCCGCGCACATGAATTGTGTTATGTAAGCGTTATGTAATGTATTTTTTTAAAAAAAATGTTATTACAATTGTAATATTGTATGATTGTTTGTGTCAATTTAAATCTTATTACAATTGTATAATTTGTACATGTCAAATGCGTTAGTTGTCATGTCAGCAACCATTCATATGTCATATAATGAGAGATGTCATAACCTAAAATTTTTGTGAGACAAATATTATTTTTGTTAACTAACTTTCAAAAAAATATTGAAAAGTTGTAGTTATCAAATGACTTTAAACTGCTTTACAAAAAAAAAAAAAAAAAAAAAAAAAAAAAAAGCATATGCAATCAACAAACCATTCCAAATTCAGCCTTAGAGCATCTCCAACCCTATTGTCTTGTTAAGTGTTGTGAGTCTTAGGTGGCTCCTATGTGGCATGAGCCACAAGACAATGTCTTGTTTACGTGACAAAATTATATTTCAAAAGACAATGAGGTAGAAAAACTATATTCAATGCAAAAGTATTGAGAAGACAATAAAAAGTATTTTTTCCAACTTCCAAGATGACTTTTAAGACAACTACTCATCTTCTTTCTTTTTTCTAATATTTTTTATTCATAATTGATTACATGGAAGAGAAGACATTGTCAAGTGCATTGTCTAGAACAAGACAATCAACTTCACAATGTCTTCTTTAATTTTTGCCACATAAGCTTCACAATTGACTTGACAATTGCATTGGAGAAGAACTTTTGAATAAAACTTTGTCATTCCTACGTGGCATTAACTTTTTTTCAAAGTCACAATAGGGTTGGAGATGCTCTTAGGCTTAGAGCATCTCCAACCCATTGTGAGTTTGAAAAAAATGATTGCCACATAGGAATCATCACTTCTTATTTCAAAATTTCTTCTCCAATGCAAATGTGAAATAAATTGTGAAGTTGACATGGCAATGACATGTCAAAGACAATGTGAAGTTGGTTGTCTAGATCTAGACAATAGACTTCACAATGTTTTACTTCCACATCATTAATTATCAATAAAAATATTTATATAAAAAGAAAAAAGTGGAAAAGTTGTCTTGGAATTTGAAAAAAAAAAGTAATCTTATTGTCTTCTCAAACTTTTGCATTGGAGAACACTTTTTTATCTCATTGTCTTGTATGAATATCATCTTGCCATATAGGATAGACATTGTTTTATGCCTCATGCCACATAGGAATCACAACACAAAACAAGACAATAGGGCTAGAGCATCTCCAACCCTATTGTCTTGTTAAGGTACCGTTTGGGAATGGTGAAAAATGGGAGGAAGGAAAAAGTTGAGGGGAAAGTGAGAGGAAAATTTTAAATGATGGTGTTTGAAAAGGGGGAGGAGAACATGGGGGGAATTTGAGAGAAAAAAGTAGGTGGGTCCCACCAAAATTTTTTCCTCCCAAATGTGGAAGGAAAATGGAGAGAGATGAGAGGAATTTGAGTGAATTTACCCCACCACCCCTCAAAAGTTAATATTAAATCATCATTTGAGAATACCAAAGAGGAAATAGTAATTATACCTATATCCATAAACAAATAAAAAATTGTTTTTAAACTTTTCCTTCCCCTACTTTTTGTCCATCCAAACAAAGGAAGGAAAAATTAACTTTCCTCCATTTTCCTTCCCCTCCATTTTCCTTCCCCTCAAATTTTCCTCTCCCTCCCCCCAAATGTTCCCAAACACAGTGTAAGTGTTGTGAGTCTTAGGTGGCTCCTATGTGGCATGAGCCACAAGACAATGTCTTGTTTATGTAGCAAAATTATATCTCAAAAGACAATAAGGTAGAAAAATTCTCTCCAATGCAAAAGTATTGAGGAGACAATAAAAAGTATTTTTTTCCAACTTCCAAGGCAACTTTTAAGACAACTACTCATCTTCTTTCTTTTTTCTAATATTTTTTATTCATAATTGATGACATGGAAGAGAAGACATTGTCAAGTACATTGTCTAGAACAAGACAATCAACTTCACAATGTCTTCTTTAATTTTTGTCACATAAGTTTCACAATTGACTTGACAATTGCATTGGAGAAGAACTTTTGAATAAAATTTTGTCATTCATATGTGGCATTAACTTTTTTCTAAAGTCACAATAGGGTTGGAGATGCTCTTAGAGCATCTCCAACGCTATTGTCTTGTTAAGTGTTGTGAGTCTTAGTTGGCTCCTATGTGGCACGAGCCACAAGATAGTGTCTTGTTTATGTGGCAAAATTATATCTCAAAAGACAATGAGATAGAAAAACTCTCTCCAATGCAAAAGTATTGCGAAGACAATAAAAAGTATTTTTTCCAACTTCCAAGGCAACTTTTAAGACAACTACTCATCTTCTTTCTTTTTTCTAATATTTTTTATTCATAATTGATGACATTGAAGAGAAGACATTGTCAAGTACATTGTCTAGAACAAGACAATCAACTTCACAATGTCTTATTTAATTTTTGCCACATAAGCTTCACAATTGACTTGACAATTACATTGGAGAAGAACTTTTGAATAAAATTTTGTCATTCCTATGTGGTATTAACTTTTTTCCAAAGTCACAATAGGGTTGGAGATGCTCTTAGTTTGAGATTGTCGATCCTTCTTAAATGCATGTAACAAAAACATTTTTTTACAACACGTGGGAGACTATGTTTGGCTGTTAAAAAGTTGTTTCAATTTTGGTAACAATAATTAATATGTTTGTTTTGGCTTATAAAATTTTATAATAATTCATATGTTTCAATTTTTTGTGAGACAAATATTAATTCATATGTTTGTTTTGGCTCATAAAAATTTATTTTTGGTAATAGTAAATTTTCGGGTAAATAATTTGTCCACAAAATATGAAAATTATATCCATTAAAAATAGGTGAGTATTTTTTTTTTTGTTATATGATACAATTTTTCAAAAGATGTAAAAAAATTGTTTCTTTAAATTTTATTTCTGTTTTTGAAAAATAATTTTTTTTATTGATTTTCTCGTTTTTTTTTCTTTTGAGGATTCTTTTTTTTTTCTTTTAAGGAAATTTCGTTTTAAAAAAAAATCACTTTTTCATTTTTGTGTACTTTGTATTTTTTTAATCTTTTTGTTTTTAATCTTGTTTATTTGTTTTTAAGAATTTTTTCCTTCTTTCTTTTATATTTATTATTAATTTTTCTTCATTTTTTCTTTCTGGTTTATTTTTTCATTTTCCTTTTGTTTATTTTGTTTTGTTTTGGTTTCCTTTCTTTTTAAAACTCGTTTGTTTAGCCCTTTTTTAAAATATTATTTTGGTTGGGTCCGTTTCACATTAGGGTGATGTCGGGTTTGGTTCATTACAGATGAGATCATAAATAATAATAATTTATTAAGTAAAAAAAAAGTAAAAAATATATAATGTGTCTAGAATTTGAACCATATTGTTCTGAATACTAATATATCACTTTAACCCACTACACTATAAGAAGTCACAAAAAAAGTTTAACAATTATTAATATATTTAATCATCAATTAAATAATGTTATACTTTTTATATGAACTATATGTTTCGAAAAATATATTAATCACCAATTAAATAATGCTATACTTTTTTATGAACTATATATTTTGAAATTATATATATATATATATATATATATATATATATAATATATATATATATATATATATATATATATATATATATATATATATATATATTGGAAAAAGGGTAAATTTTATTCCAAAGCAAGGTAATAATCGTACAACATACAATCAAAGTGGGACTCCCACTCATCAAATTCCCATAACATTTACATCAAATTCGATGTTATGAAGCATGCCCACCAGAGGTGTGACCAGTCCCTCAAATATCTGACGGTTTCGTTCCCGCCAGACATGTCAAACGGAAGTAGCCAGACGAACTCTGGCGGTCCGGAACCAGTCCTCCCCTCGACTTCTACTATCCCGGATTACCGTGATGATGTCCCCCATGCTCTTCCCGGAGTCGCATCCTCCCAACACTCTACTCTGCGCCTTCCAGATCTGCCAAGTCAGGTCACACTCGAAGAAGTTGTGTCTAATAGATTCTAGCTCCAGACTGCACAGCACACATTTGGGATCTGTGTCACGATCTGGTCCCAATTTCTTGGGTCGAATTGGATCATGCCCAGCCTGCACCGTTGTTGAGACGGCGGTAGTAAGCTGTATCAAGCAGTGAAACACATGCAGATAAAATTCTATAAAAATATTTTATTCAATTTGAAAAGCCAAACATTAATACAACATTCAATTATTACACTTGTTTCCAAAAGAAAAAAAAAATATACTAATCCAGCTCTTAAGATTCTGGGGTTCCAAGTTCTGCGGGACCAGAGTTAGACATCAGATCCTTGACGACGCAATCACATAAAAATGTTGGTCTCCAGTCAGGAGGGAGCAAAGTACAATTCATGATAATCCAACAATTAAAATAATAATAGAGTTATGCACTTTAAAACAATTTGAAATAAATAGTTTTCCAGCAGTTAAAACATTGTGATGTGAATAGGCAATGAATATGACCGGATTGGGTTGTACAGTTGTATCCTATTGATACGATATGGCTTATCTCCGTGTGTATGAGAGGTAAGCTAACACAGTCAGTATACTATTTTGGATGTGGTCATACTCATTACACTACTCCCCCAATACCCAACAGTCAATCAGTCAATGCTCTCAGAGAGAGTTTCGTGTTGCATCGTGGTTTAAACTTGCAATAAAACGATTACTAAATAATTGTAAACTACCACAAAATGTACTTGCCTTGGTTATAACTGGATTCGATGTTGATTCAGGGATGATGCTAGTACAATCCTCGAAACCCTACAATTTAGAATTCCTGACTTAGCACCAATATTCAATCCATATCTAGGTGTGCTAGTTACAATCTCTAGTATTTATCCTAATCAAATTTTTAGGTTATTTACAACTCTACTTTAGAACGCTTATCGAGGTGAGTTTCTAACTTTACGAAGAAAAGTCAATTTAACTTTTTATTGGGAAAAATCGTATTTTTCAATTTATTTGATAAAACTTTGTATTTCATTATATTATATTTAAAAATAATATTTTTCTTTAAATGAGGAAAAACGTGAAATTTGTTTAAATAATAACTTGTAAATTTTCCTAACTTATTTAATTGAGAAAATAATATTGATTTTCTATAAAATAATTATTTTACTATTTTTACGTGTTTATGCCATCCACAAACCAGAAAAGAAGTAAACTACACTAACTTATTACAAAACCACAGAAAATAATAAAAGCTGGGCTTATGCCCTTACAGTCCATTTTACATGAATTTAAATAAGAAGAAAAACATTTGTTAGTCACTAAAAATTATCCTACAAATTAATCACAAAATAAAACTAGTAATTAAATTAAATTAATTTCGAGTCTAAGACTTTGGTCCAATCGTCAAAATAGCTAATGCCTCAACGTCCGGAAACCCCGGTTTCGTTTGCATTTAGCTAGGGCCCATGGACGAGTACGGTCATCGCCCAAAAATCCAATTCATAAATATTTTCGATAACCGATTTGAAATCCATTTGTATAATTTTTATAAAAATTTGGACAGCACATCCTCTATATTTGGGATAACCCAAAACTGGGAACATGTGCCACGATACCAATATATATATATATATATATATATATATATATATATATATATATATATATATATATATATATATATATATATATATATATATATATATATATATATATATATATATATATCCCAAACCAGGGAAAACCCGTAATTTAAATTCCACCACAAGGATTAATAACTCACAAAATATATTCCCGAAGAATACTCGAAAAACCCGAAATTACTCGGAAACCCGAGAATTCACAGAAACAAACCAACATAAAGATTAAACTCTCAAAAACCAATCCAACAGAACCTAAATTCTTCAAAATGAAACCAACAAAAACTTCCCGAAACTAACTCGAAATTTCCGAGAAGCCACTGGGAAGAAACCACAGAACTAACTCGGAATTCCGAGAAATCACCAAATGAAACTGTGAAACCCGCAAATTTTCCAGTTACATTTTAAATTTTATTAGTGTGTGTTTGCCAGTTAGTTTTTCAAATTATTTAATAAAAAATTCTTTTAAAAAAAATTTTAACTTGGATTTTTATTTTCTGGCTCAGACCCGAACCCAATTTGAAACTAAAAATATTTATAAAAAAATGTTTAATTATATTTTTCTAAAGAAAATATATTTATAATTTTAAATTTTAAAGCCCTTTTCCTATTATTTTTTTTAGCCCACTACATTTGTTTAGCCCAAATATTGGAGACCAAGTCTTGTTAGCCCGACCCTTACAAACCATTAACCATTTAAGAGAAGTCATTCTCTTAAACCCATTAGTATAACCCTCCAAGCCCATGAAACCCAAGCCCATTGGTTTTAATCCTTAAACCCAACACTTAAATCCTTTAATACTTTAGAGAGAGAGAGACTTTAACACTCTTCATTTCCTTCTGTTGGTGAAAATTGAGGGGCTTCGACTCTTGGCCGACCTTTCCCGAAACCGTCGCCCCTTGGCCTTCGACTTCCCGAACGACCGGCGACCCCTCGGTTTCCGGTAACCCCCGCTCACTTCTCCTATTTATACCCCTCTTCCTCATCCCTCCATTCACCATCACCACCAACTCCCAAAACCCCCAAATCTCTGTGCCCTAGATCCGTGCCCGACGCATCCTCCCGCGGCCGATCCAGAGTCCGGCGCACCTCCTCCCGGCCGACCCCTGCCCGGCGCCACCCCTACCGAGGCCGACGCCCCACCGGCGACCAACCCGGCCCCCGTTTTCCGCGGCCGTGCGCGCCAACCCGACCCGGGCGGTCTCCCCGTTCTCCGGTGCTGTTCCGCGGCACCCCGTCGTTGTCTTTTCCAAGCTCGGGTGCTGTACACGCAGCCGAACGCCGGCGAGGTGCTGACCGAGCCCGAGAAGCTGTCCGTGTGTTCTTTTTCTCTAAAATTCATCTGAGAGCTCTAGCCGAGCAATTTCTGGTATATTCCCGTTTCCCCGTTTCCATTTTTAAAGTCTGTGATGAATTTGGTCCACGAATTTTCCCAGAAATTCGGTAAACGAGACATTTTCGGATTTTCCGAAACCCTTTCGGAAACGTTCTGTGAGTTCTCGGAAGATTTCATTGGTTTAGGTTTTCCAATTCCATTTCGGAAATGGTTTTGTGGCTTTGATTTCGAGTTGGATTGGTTCTGTGGATTTTCCGAGTTAATTTTGGGTTTTCCGAATTTCCTTCGAAAACGTTCTGTCGGCTTCTCGGGAATTTTCGAGTTAGCTTCGGAATAGCTCTGTGATTTTCTCGGTTTAAATCTGTAGTTTTGTTTTGGTTTACTTCTGTGATATTTTGGGTTTCCGGGTAATTTCGATCTTCTGAATATCCTTCGGAAACGTGCTGTGGTTATATATTTTCTGGTTCGATATTATTTTCGGGTTAATATTATTGGTGGATTGAATAATTGGAGTTTTTCTGGTTTGGGATATTATTTGTGTGTTGTTGGAGCATTTTTCCAGTTTTGGGTTGTCCCTAAAGTAGAGGGATTGCTGCCGAAATTTTATAAAACTTTATGGATTTCAAATCGGTTTTCGAAAATATTTATAAAAATTAGATTTTGGCGACGACCGTATCGGTTAATGGGCCTTAGCGAAATGCAAACGAAACCGGTTGTCACGACCCGGTCCCAATTTCTTGGGTCGAATCGGATCATGTCCAGCCTGTACCGTTGTTGAGACGGCGGTAGTAAGCTGTATTCAGTAGTGAAACATATGTAGATAAAATTCTAACGAATATAAAATCTTTTATTCAACTTAAAAATTTCTGAAATACAACAACTATTAATTACAACAACTGCATTTGATACATTGGTTACTAAATAAATTACTATCCAGCTCTACTGTTCTTGGGTTCCAGGTTCTCCGGAACAGGCATCAGATCTTCAACGACTCAAATCACCTAAAAATGTTATCTCCAGTCAGGAGGGAGCAAAGTACAATTCATGCTAATTTGACAATTGAAATAATAATAGAATCATGCACTTTTAAATAATTTTGAAATAAACAGTTTTTCAAGCAATTACAGTTTTAAAACAGTTACAGTTGTGTGATGTGAATAGGCAATGAATATGACCGGATTGGATTTGTTACAGTAATATCCTAGTGATATGGTATGGCTTATCCCCGTGTGTATGATGGATAAACTAACACAGTCATTATACTATTTTGGATGTGGTCATACTCATTACACTACTCTCCCAGTCCCCAATAGTTACAGTAGTTACAGTCAATACTCTCAAAGAGAGTTCCGTGTTGTATCGTGGTTTAAACTTGCAGTAAAACTATTACTAAATAATTGTAAACTACCACAAACTGTACTTGCCTCAAATTGATTGGACTGGACGGGTCGATACGTCGGGATGGAAAATCAGGTTCTTCCTTGAAATCCTACATTCGGGAAACTTGTCTCAGAAAACCAAAGTCGCCAATGATACTATACTAGTTGCAATCTCTAGTTGTGTCCTAGTCAATTTTAGTCTTTATTTAGCTAACACAACCAAAACGCGATTATTAGTGCGTTGCAATTAAGAAACATCAATTTATATTTAATTCTGGGAAAACTTGCATTTATCAATTTATTCGAAAAACTTGGTATTTATATTTATATATAAAAATACATTTTTATTATTAAATGAGAATAACATGAATTTCTAAAATTTCTATAGTTATTTACCCTAAATTATGCGTCTGAACAATAACCAGAAAAATCCAAAACTATAATTACTAATTATTACAATTTTGCAGAAAAGTAAATGGGCTTATGCCCTTACAGGCCAATGAATTAAAATAAGAAGAAAACTTGTTAGTCCTGTAATCTTCCTACAAATTAATTACAAATAAACTAATAATTTAAATTAAAATAATTATAATAGTGAGTCTCATATATTGGTCCAATCGTCATATAGCCTATGCCTCAACGTCTAGACGAAACTGGTTTCGTTTGCACTTAGCCAGTGCCCATTGACCAATACGGTCGTCGCCCAAAAGTCCAAAATAATATTCTTTTTCCGAAAACCATTTTAAAATTATATAATTAAATTTTATAGAAAATTCCGACAGCATTCCCTCTATTTTCGGGATAACCCAAAACTAGAAAAATGCGCCAACAATATCCCAAACCAGGGAAATAACCCATGAATTAATTCCATCACCATATATATAAAATCAAATTCACTGATCATGTTCGACAAATGTTCGAAAAACCCGAAATAGAAATCGGAATTCAAACACCACAAAAACTAAATATAGTACCAGAAAATAGTTCTCGAAAAAAATCCGAAACTAAACAACCATCAAATTTTCCAGAACCTTTCCGAAGAAAAGTTCGGGAATTCCGAGAAACCACAACCACGGTATTTCCAAAACCAAACTGTACAGAACCTTTCCGAAAAATGTTCAGAAATTCCGAAATCAAAATTTATATGAAAATCACAGGACCTTCTTCCAGAAGAAATCCACAGAATTCTAACTCGGAATCACAGAATAATAACCAACCAAAACTCATTCCGAAATGAGTCTCGGAAAGACCGAGAACACAACCAGAATTACAGCCGAATCCCGTTGTGGGATCGGGGACCAAGAATCATCATCAACAATAACAAAAATAGAACGGGTCAAAGGAATTATACCTCAGGTGCTCGGCTAGAGCTCTCAGATGTAAATAACAGAGAAATGGAACTCACGGACGGTGAATCGGCTCGAGACAGCGCCTCACCGGTGTACGGCTGCGCTGGACAGCGGGATCTAGGACCGCGGAAAGCACAAGAACGCCCGGGAACGAACCGGACAGCGGAATCCGGAGATCGGGGCACGGAAAAGCACGGACAACGGGTCGGGAAACCCGCGGGGTGCTGTGGCTCGGGAACGCGGAGGGACATCGACGAAGGGGGTCGCCGAGGCTGGCGCCGGAGGCGTACGCGCAGTCGACAGTCGGCCTAGGGAGGCTGGCCGGAGGGATCGCGGACAGGGGTGCCACGAGGAGGCCACGCGGGATCGGGGAACGCCGGAGCTGGTGCTCGAGCGGAGGGCGGCGCTAGGGCACGGCCGGCCAAGGGGTCGCCGGGTTCGGCGCTGGAGGAAGGTTGGCGCTCGGGGTTGGGTGGTGGAGCTCCAGCTCGGGATTGCCGGAAATGGGAAGCTAGGGCACGTTTTTGGAAGTGGTGGAGAGGAATGGTGATGAGGATGGTAATGGTGGTGAAGGGGATTTAAATAGGAGTAGGGAAGAGGAGGTTACAGGAGAAGGATAGGAGGAGGCCGACGGTTTCGGCTACGGCTACAGAAAAAGAAATGTAAAGGTTTTAACAGGAGATAGAGAGAGTTAAAGAAGAAAGGAAAAGAAAGGAATTCTTTGCTTTATAAAAATGAATAAATAAATAAAATAAAATAAAAACTTAAGATTTGTTCCGAAAATTGAGATTGGTTTCGGAAATGGATCGGAGACGGTTTCGAAATTCGGTTTCGGGAATTAAGAACGGGTTCGGGTTCGAGTCTGGGTTCGGGATAGAACCAAAAATCCAATTATTTTACTTTAAAAATAATTTTCATAAATTCACTAATTAAATAATAATTATTTAGCAAAATTTTATTTAACAACACAATTATAATTTAAAAAAAATGTAATCTAAATTTTACAGGTTTGACCAACTAAAATTCCGGAATAAATAAAAAATTAGCTAATTAAATATTCAATTAATTAATTAAAAAATTACGGGTTTCACAACCTTCCCTCCTTAGAAAATTTCGTCCTCGAAATTTAAGCTTTTAACCTCTGCTAGTAAATTCTAAAATTTAATGAGTCACATCACTAAAATTTTAGTTCAATCATATATCGTATCAAACCCAACCAATTTATATTTCTTGATTAACATTTCAAAGCTCATCTCGAGATTCGAATTTGAACAATAATCTACATGTCCTATTATTATTATTATTATTATTATTTTCAACTCAAATAATAAATAATAACTATTTATGCCAAATCTCAAAATCACCAATATCCTCAACTCCTCGAAATTTGGTTTTCCGCAAAATTTCAAATTTTTGAATCAAATCCAATCCTTAAACGTTAAATTTAAATTCAATGCTCCAAACAAACTTTAATTTTCAATCTTCAAATATAACCTTTAAATTTATATCTTGTAATATAATGATAATCTTCTTAAAAATCAAATTCAATCATACTACTTCCCTCAAAACTTGTGATTTTACAAAATCGTCAATGTGTCATATCAATTCTTCAACTCTTTTATTTAAATAAATTCTATCCTTAAATTTTAATCTTACAAAGCTTCCACTTTCCACCTTAGAAAATATCAAATTTAAAATTTTACCCATCAATTCCAATTCCAGTAAGAAATCAAATCATAAGATCAAAATCTTTATTGCTAATTTTTTTTTTGTTAATGCGAAGAATAAGTTTTTCTCCTCATTCAAATAAAAATAATTTCCTCAAAAGTCAAAATTCAATCTTGGTCACGTAATGCTTATCTCCAAGAATTTATAGAACTTCCACAGATTGATTTCCTCTTTAACGTAAAGTTCATCCATCTCAATTTCAAAATCCAAATTCAAACATCAAAAGATTCAAACACAACCTTCTCAAAGATTTAAATTTAATCATGGCTACTCCCTCTCCTTTAATAGAGCGCAAGATGATCATCTCAATATAATTATCCTGCCACGAGGATCTGTAAAATAGTTTTTAAAAATAACATACCATAAGTTTTTAAATAATTCGATAAACAAATATATCAAAAAAAAACTTACTGTCATTTCACAAATCAAATTCCTACATAAAATAAATGAGGAAAATTTGTAAATAAAAAAAAAAATCATACTTCAAAAACTTTGATAACCTTTAAATGGGATCCTTAAATCAAAATTTACTTTCAAAACTGAAATCATAACGTTTCATATATACCTCATATCTAGAGACAACTAATTTAAAACTCGAAGCCACATCACCAAAATTTATTTGTGTTAATCTACCAAATTTAAATCCTCTAATCTTTCAATTTCTTCTCAACAGGCTATTCTTCCCTTAACTGGTAGATTTTATATTCAATCAATTACATCTTCGAAAATATTTAATCAAAACTCCTTGTGGCCTATCATTACAAAAATTGTTCTCCTTAAAATCAAAAGTGTCAACTCTTCAAAGTCAATATAAAATTTAATTCTAAGATGCATATGATATTATTACTCAAATAAGATCTTTTCCTTTATTAATTTTTACTAAACTCAAGTTCATATTATCGAGTGCAATCTTCTCAATTTTTTTTTAATTGGCACCCTTCTATTCATACAATTCGTCATCCTCAATTATTTACATTTTAAGTCCAATATTTCTTGTTTCGATTATCCTTTATAGTTAATTCACCATGCACCTTCCTAGAGTGCATCTCTATGCCTAACATTGACAACCTTTAATCTTCAATGTCAAATTATTCACAAACTTTCCTCGATACTAATCACCATTGTACATTTTAACTCATATATATCCTATATCATGCACTCTAAAAAAAATCCAAACTATAAAATGTTCTAGGTTTACTTCATAAGGCAAAATCAGATTCGAGGCATGATTGCTAAATATAAAGATAAAATGTAAACATGTTTAGAATCTTCTAGATAGAGTTTAGAATATTTTGTTGTGATCAAAATCATGAGTAAACATCGAGGTATAATCTAAATAATCATAACGAGTTTAAAGTTTTAAAATGAGATCAAATAAAATAGAAAGGTCATAAAATACGACATCAATTCTTTTGAGAAACAAAAGATAATGTAATTTTCCGAAATGAGGGACAATTTTCAATTCAAACTGGTATGAGGTATAGGAGTTTGTGACTCGGAAAGAATCAACAAGTTGTACGATTTTAAGATGGTGAGAGTGATTTAAAATAGCCATGACAAGAATATAATCCGATAGAATATTTCTGGAAGTGGGAGTAAGTGCTAGGATACAAATCCTCAGAATGATTAAAGATAACCATGATATGAATATAGCCTTATTAATATTCGAAAACCAATTATTTTCGAAGTCACTTTGTTTCAAATTCATGCCTCGCCAGTGTGCACCTGACTGCAATGAACTTTTGACTCCATAACTTGAATAATTTAGTTTACCGAGTAATCTTCCAACTTTATCCATTTCATGGCTAAGCAAACATAGAACAAAATCTCAATAATATTTGGAAACCTAACGATTACCTGTCATTATTTCAACTTAGAGTTTATATCTCGCCAGTGCACAACTAGCTGCAATAAACTTGCAGTTTTTCATAATTCAGATAAATGACTATCACGTAAATGTGCGGAGTCATGTTAGGTTGCTAAATATTTCCTCAGCTTTGTCCATGTGAATTTCAGAGGAATTTCAAAAATTCAAACGAGTTTAAAGTTCTGAACAGGATAAAAAATTTAGATGACTGTTCTTCTGAGATCAAGGGATTTATCAAAATATGTGTTTAAGATTCAAGAGACTGGGGCTAAAATCAAAGGAGTATCTGTTCTCCAATTTTTTTTTCAAAGATGAAACGATCAACCTTGATTTGAATAATTGAGTCAAACACTAGATAAGATAGAAGCATCACAGATTCGGATTAAGTAAGAAAAACCAATGATAATATTCCTGACAAATCACTCAGGGAATACAGAAAATTATTTTGAGAAGAATAATTCCATAACTAAGGAAAGTTGGAAATTTGAGGGAAGGTAAGTTTCATTGATTCAAGGAAATCAAATTGAAATTGTCTAGTAACGCCAAGAAATTAAATAGCTTTGGGACAGCTCAAAATTTTCATGACTAAAGGAAATTCAATAATAGAATGGATACAAAATGTGATCAATTTTCTGACCGTTCCTGCTTCATGGTCATAGAAGCTTTCTAGGCCTTGATTTGATCAAGAAATTGCATAGAGAGAGTAGGGTTTTAAGATGAGTGGAGGAAATCAACATATGAAAATATTCTCGGTTTTTGGAAAAACATAGGAGAGAACAATATTGAAATTGAAAATAACTCCTTTAGGAAAATCACGAACTGAACCATTTCTTCTGGTAATAATTGACCTTTAGGCTTTATGGTCCCAGAATTTAGTTCAGAATTGATTTCGAGAAAGTCAATCAATTGGAAATAAGATTGGATATAATGGTTGTAGATATATATTGGGTAGATAAGAATTTATCAGGGTTGCTAAGAGAATTCAAAATTCTACATAGCGAATGAATCTAGATTTTCAATTAAAGGTAGAGAAGTAATGAAGAATTCGAAATTTAGGTTTGATAAAGAAGAAGAAGACCAAAGAATTTAATCTTATTCAAAAATATATATATATGAATCTTAAGGTATACTAGAACATGAAAATTATGGTAGAAAAAATATCTTGAAAGTCATGGGACACTCAAAGGTACAATCAGCCTAATCTAGATAAGGTTTAGGTACAAGCACAAACAAGGTATCCTACGAATCTATAAGCAGGCAAAAATAGATATTTAAGTAAATAATTTTCGGTCCTATAATATGGTGTATATCATCTAAGTGTTCTAGTTGTTTCTAAAGTCTGTTTTCCTAAAGTCTCAACTATCCCTAGATCAAGTTTCAGAACTGCGCGATGGTCTAGACTAAGTTGACTAGACCAATTTACAGATCTGACCTGCATGGGCCACCACTAAAAACATGTCACGACCCGGTCCCAATTTCTTGGGTCGAATCGGATCATGCCCAGCCTGCACCGTTGTTGAGACGACGGCAGTAAGCTGTATTCAGTAGTGAAACATATGCAGATAAAATTCTAACGAATATAAAATCTTTTATTCAACTTAAAAATTTCTGAAATACAACAACTATTAATTACAACAACTACATTTGATACATTGGTTACTAAATAAATTACTATCCAGCTCTACTGTTCTTGGGTTCCAGGTTCTGCGGAACAGGCATCAGATCTTCAACGACTCAAATCACATAAAAATGTTATCTCCAGTCAGGAGGGAGCAAAGTACAATTCATGCTAATTTGACAATTAAAATAATAATATAATCATGCACTTTTAAACAATTTTAAAATAAACAGTTTTTCAAGCAATTACAGTTTTAAAACAGTTACAGTTGTGTGATGTGAATAAGCAATGAATATAACCGGATTGGGTTTGTTACAGTAATATCCTAGTGATATGGTATGGCTTATCCCCGTGTGTATGAGGGGTAAGCTAACACAGTCATTATACTATTTTGGATGTGGTCATATCATTACACTACTCCCCTAGTCCCCAATAGTTACAGTAGTTACAGTCAATACTCTCAAAGAGAGTTCCGTGTAGTATCGTGGTTTAAACTTGCAGTAAAACTATTACTAAATAATTGTAAACTACCACAAACTGTATTTGCCTCAAATTGATTGGACTGGACGGGTCGATACGTCGGGATGGGAAATCAGGTTCTTCCTTGAAATCCTACATTCGAAAAACTTGTCTCAGAAAACCAAAGTCGCCAATGATACTATACTAGTTGCAATCTCTAGTTGTGTCCTAGTCAATTTTAGTCTTTATTTAGCTAACACAACCAAAACGCGATTATTAGTGCGTTGCAATTAAGAAACATCAATTTATATTTAATTATGGGAAAACTTACATTTATCAATTTATTCGAAAAACTTGGTATTTATATTTATATATAAAAATTCATTTTTCTTATTAAATGAGAATAACGTGAATTTCTAAAATTTCTATAGTTATTTACCCTAAATTACGCATCTGAACAATAACTAGAAAAATCCAAAACTATAATACTAATTATTACAATTTTGCAGAAAAGTAAATGGGCGTATGCCCTTACAGGCCAATGAATTAAAATAAGAAGAAAACTTGTTAGTCCTGTAATCTTCCTACAAATTAATTATAAATAAACTAATAATTTAAATTAAAATAATTATAATAGTGAGTCTCAGATATTGGTCTAATCGTCATATAGGCTAATGCCTCAACGTCTAGACGAAACTGGTTTCGTTTGCACTTAGCCAGGGCCCATTGACCAATACGGTCGTCGCCCAAAAGTCCAAAATAATATTCTTTTCCGAAAACCATTTTAAAATTATATAATTAAATTTTATAGAAAATTTCGACAGCATTCCCTCTATTTTCGGGATAACCCAAAACTGGGAAAATGCGCCAACAATATCCCAAACCAGGGAAATAACCCATGAATTAATTCCATCACCATATATATATAAAATCAAATTCACTGATCATGTTCCAAAAATGTTCGGAAAACCCGAATAGAAATCGGAATTCAAACACCACAAAAACTAAATATAGTACCAGAAAATAGTTCTCGAAAAAAATCCGAAACTAAACAACCATCAAAATTCCCGTAACCTTTCCGAAGAAAAGTTCGGGAATTCCGAGAAACCACAACCACGGTATTTCCAAAACCAAACTGTACAGAACCTTTCCGAAAAATGTTCGGAAATTCCGAAATCAAAATTTATATGAAAATCACAGGACCTTCTTCCAGAAGAAATCCACAGAATTCTAACTCGGAATCACAGAATAATAACCAACCAAAACTCATTCCGAAATGAGTCTCGGAAAGACCGAGAACACAACCGGAATTACAGCCGAATCCCGTTGTGGGATCGGGGACCAAGAATCATCATCAACAATAACAAAAATGGAACGGGTCAAAGGAATTATACCTCAGGTGCTCGGCTAGAGCTCTCAGATGTAAATAACAGAGAAATGGAACTCACAGACGGTGAATCAGCTCGAGGCAACGCCTCGTCGGTGTACGGCTGCGCTGGACAGCGGGATCTAGGGCCGTGGAAAGCACAGGAATGCCCGGGAACGAACCGGACAGCGGAATCCGGAGATCGGGGCACAAAAAAGCACGGACAGCGGGTCGAAAAACCCGCGGGGTGCTGCGGCTCGGGAACGCGGAGGGACAGCGACGAAGGGGGTCTCCGAGGCTGGCGCCGGAGGCATGCGCACAGTCGATAGTCGGCCTAGGGAGGCTGGCCGGAGGGATCGCGGACAGGGGTGTCGCGAGGAGGCCATGCGGGGTCGGGGAACGCCGGAGCTGGTGCTCGGGTGGAGGGCGGCGCTAGGGCACGGCCGGCCAAGGGGTCGCCGGGTTCGGCGCCGGAGGAAGGTTGGCGCTCGGGGTCGGGTGGTGGAGCTCCGGCTCGGGATTGCCGAAAATGGGAAGCTAGGGCATGTTTTTGGAAGTGGTGGAGAGGAATGGTGATGAGGATGGTAATGGTGGTGAAGGGGATTTAAATAGGAGTAGGGAAGAGGAGGTTACAGGAGAGGGATAGGAGGAGGCCGACGGTTTCGGCTACTGTTACAGAAAAAGAAATGTAAAGGTTTTAACATGAGAGAGAGAGTTAAAGAAAAAAGGAAAAGAAAGGAATTCTTTCCTTTATAAAAATGAATAAATAAATAAAATAAAATAAAAACATAAGATTTGTTCCGAAAACCGAAATTGGTTTCGGAAATGGATCGGAGACGGTTTTGAAATTCGGTTTCGGGAATTAAGAACGGGTTCGGGTTCGAGTCTGGGTTCGGGATAGAACCAAAAATCCAATTATTTTACTTTGAAAATAATTTTCATAAATTCACTAATTAAATAATAATTATTTTAGTAAAATTTTATTTAACAACATAATTATAATTTAAAAAAATGTAATCTAAATTTTACAGGTTTGACCAACTAAAATTCCGGAATAAATAAAAAATTAGCTAATTAAATATTCAATTAATTAATTGAAAAATTACGAATTTCACACCGGTTTTATCGGACGTTGAGGCATTAGCTATTTTTGACGATTGAACCAATATCTGAGATTCGTAAATTAATTCAATTTAATTTAAATTATTATTTTATTTTGTAAGTAAATTGTAGGATAATTTTGGAGACTAACAAAAGTTTTCTTCTTATTTAAATTCATGTAAAATGGTCTGTAAAGGGCATAAGCCCAGTTTTATTATTTTCTGTGGTTTTGTAATAAGTTAGTTAAATTTTTATTATTTTCTGGTCGTGGTTGACATAAACACGTAATATAGTAAAATAATTATTTTATAGAAAATCAATATTATTTTCTCACATTAAATAAATTAGGAAAATTACAAGTTATTATTTAAACAAGTTTCATGTTCTTCTCATTTAAAGAAAAATGTAGTTTTATTATATAAACTATAAAATACCAACTTTTGCCAATAAATCGATAAATACAAAGTTTTTCCGAAATTAAATATAAAATGATCTTTCCATCATAATTAATTATAACGCATTAGATAATCGAGTTTTGTTTGTGTTAGTATAATAAAGATTAAAGGACAAATTAGAGATTGTAACTAGCACATCTAGCATGGCAACTTTGGAAATCTAAGACCGACTTCTCGATTGTAGGATTTCGAGGACAAGTCTGAAATTCATCTCGGAGACATTACCCTCATTCCAGTCAAACCAAGGCAAGTACATTTTGTGGTAGTTTACAATTATTTAGTAATCGTTTTATTGCAAGTTTAAACCACGATGCAACACGGAACTCTCTCTGAGAGTATTGACTGATAAACTGTTGGGTACTGGGGGAGTAGTGTAATGAGTATGACCACATCCAAAATAGTATAATGACTGTGTTAGCTTACCCCTCATACACACGGGGATAAGCTATATCGTATAAATATGATACAACTGTACAACCCAATCCGGTCATATTCATTGCCTATTCACATCACACTGTTTTAATTGCTGGAAAACTATTTATTTCAAATTGTTTAAAAATGCATAACTCCATTATTATTTCAATTGTTAAAATATCATGAATTATACTTTGCTCCCTCATGACTGGAGACTATATTTTTAGGTCCTATCGATGATGCAGAGCTACTGATTAGTAGTTATTATGATCCCGAGTTGTATCCAGCTGTGCTACCAGATGATGCAAGACTTGGAGATGACGAGTCCATCTTTTAGCCGTTGTCATTTTATATTTTCCAGTTGTTGTTTGAAAAGACTATTTATTTTTATCAGTTGTAACTTTGTTGGACAAGTTTTAATTATCAAAATTTTAAAGTTGTGGCAATTAGTCTGTGTTGTTGATTACCTGCATGAGTGATACATGTCACGACCTGCACCCGGATATACGGGTACGAATACGTAGACGACGCCCAGCCTACGCCGCAGTATCGACGGTAGAACGCTGTCTAGTACCCAATAATTATACACTACGTCTAGAAGGCCTATAACTATAAATATACTCTAGCCACCTCACAACAGCTAGGGATGATAAGACAAGAAAGATAACTAAAGTACAAGAACAACTAGAAACTACTAGAAGGAATCATAAGACAGGAAATAAGAAAGAAAATAAGACAACTAAGGATAACTACCAGGAAACTCACATAGAAGAATAGTGAGATCCACCTCAGCTAGCAACATCATGAAGTCCACTAATGGCACAACTACTCCTAAAATATTATCAACGGTATCCTGTCAGAAAAATGAGCAAGTACAAGCACTAACAGCAGTTCCATGTGAATTGATAAATTCTATAAGAGACAGTGTAATAAACTACAAGACAAAGATATATGAAGACTTGGGAACCGTTCGGAAGCTGAGTTACAACCCTTAAACCAAACAAGGACCGGGGTTGTAACTCTTCTCCCGAACAGAGCTTAGTCTCCAATCAAGGTACAATATAATGGCATGTAGAACATGTGAGTAATCTGAATATCATAGCATGGTGAGAAAGTACTGTATGTAGAACAAAATAGGATATATGATAAGATAAAGTAAATATAAAATGTGCCTCGAACATTATAGCCTAATGTGATCGGTATGGGTCAAGAATCAGGCTTCTAGCCGACCGGCTACAAGTGCGTGGACTCGGCCCGGCCGGAATGGTAAGCTATGGAGCAAGTAGTAGCACAGGTCAGGCTATACCCATCGTGAGGTGAGGGTATAGCTATGATACAAGTAGTAACTCAAGGTGGGCATTAATCACACTATCTATAATATTCTCCATTTCCCCGAATAGTATACGGATCCAGACATAGCACGTCATGACGCGGGATTCCCTAAGTGGGGAGCAAGTCCTCTTCAGGAATCGGCGTCAATACAAGTACAAGAATCAAGACCAAGCAAGTACCAGTATCCCAAGAAATCCAGGAATGACATCTCATGACAGGAATCCGACAATACTAGTCCGTGAACTATTGTGTCTGAGAATCAAGTAAGACACTACGACTGAATCGGATATAGCAAATATCAAGACAATGAAAACTATCAGTGAATGTACTTGCCTGCGGTCCCGAGCTGTTAAATGGGGTCGATGCTCAGAGTAATGCCACAAACCTAAAGATAAGATATATATAAACTAATTAGGGTTCAACAGTGTTAGGCTTGATTCTATAGTATAAGCTACACAATCTAGGTCAGACTCAGTCAACGAAGTCAAACTAGGTCACAAGAAGTCAAACCAAGTCAAACTAGGTCAAATTGGGTCAATGGTTGACTTACAGTTGACTTTTGGTCAACTGGTCAACTATGGTCAACTCTAGGTTAAACTAGGTCAAATATTGACTCTACTTCGACGTTCAGTCAAAGCAGTCAACCATGGTCAAACAGGGTCAAGGCTAGTCTTCATAAACATCTACTAGGTCAACATATTCAATTTTAGTGGTTGTGAAATCACTGGAATCGATAGATCTCAAAATACCACAAAAGGAAAAGGATTATAATAATAGGTTAAAAACCTACAGATGTTGTCGGATGATGAAATAAATATTACCAACGTGTCCAGAATGGTCAAATCAGCTAGGATAGCCTGTCCAAAAGTCCAATTTGAACACATGGGCAAAACGGTAATTTTGGGCCAAAATGATGTCCGCCGTTGGACACACTTTGTACCGAAAAATGTGTCAAAATAAAAGTGCACAAAACCTAACAAATTATATGTCGATAAATCCAGAATGACGATACGAACCCAACGGTATATCCAGAATTGGATTCCGTTGACCCGATCTCAAATTGGTCCGTTGACCAGGACATTGAAATTCCGATTTGCACGGAAAAACGTGTCGGAGCTAATGTCCTCAAAACTCAGCAAATTATATGTCAACGAGTCCAAAATGATGATACAAACTCAACAGTATATCCGAAATTGGATTCCGATGAGCCGAACTCAAAATGACCCGCTGACCCGGATATTGGTATCCGACTTGCACCGAAATGCGTGCCGGAACCAATGTCCACTAAAACCTAGAAAATTATATGTCAATGAGTCCAGAATGACGATACGAACTCAACGGTATATCCGAAATTGGATTCCGATGAGCCGAACTCAAAATGACCCGTTGACCCAGAAAGTGGGATCCGCTTTGCACCGAAATGCGTGCTAGGGCCCATGTTCTCCAAATCAAGCAAACTTTATATAAAAACATGCCAGAACGATGCCACGAGTCTACTGGTGGTGTCAAAAATTGAATCCGGAGTCCCGGGTTCAAAAATAAAATTTTACAAATGCAACACTAAGAATTCGAACGGCCAACTTTGGCGTCGAATTCGACCGAATTAACAAGCTCAAACTGAAATTAAATCTAAAGGGGGCAAGAAGAGGGTTATACCAGCTTCGCACAGGAACTGGTAGCGCGCCAACCGGAGCTGCGATGGAGGAGATACGAGCTGACGAAGTCGGCTCCACGAAACTGTCCAAAAATAGTTTAAATTAAAACGTCAACTTGGTGGCCGGTTTTGATCTATCAAACGATGAAATTAACGGATGAAATTTGAGAGGGATGAAGGGGTATATACCGAGATTGTGACGGAGCAAAGAGTTCGCCGATCCAACGGTCGGATTTCCCAAAAAATGTGCACGAAGTCGCTGTCCCGAAACACAATTTCTGAATTTCGTCCGCGCGCGCGTCGACGGGATTCCGTGCAAAATGCACGGATCGCCTAGACGGCGCATCCCGGAGGACGTTGGCCGCCACGGGAAGGTCGCTGGGGTTCGCCGGAGTGGGTGGTGGCCGGCCACAGCGACCATGGCCGGCGGCGGCGGCGTTGCACGCGCGGCCAAGGCCGCGGCCACTGCTACTGCGGTGTTGCGCTGCGGCTGTTGGCTGCAGTTGCAGCTGCTGCTGCCCGACGGCGCGGCCACGGCACGGCGGCGGGGCTGCGTCGGCGGCGAGGTGGAGCTCGGTGGCGGGACGGCCCGTACGTACGGTGGTGGTGGCCGGTTTTGATGATGGTGGTGGAGATGTTGAGGGAGTGGTGGTTTAATGGAGATGGTGGTGTAGATGTGTTTGGAAGGAGGAGGAGGAGGAGAAGCTCGGGGAGGAGGAGGAAGGAGGAGCTCGGGTAGCTCTCTCGACCATGGGGGGGAAATGGTTGTGGTGGTGTTGGTGTTGTTTTGAAGAGAGAGGTAGAGAGAGATTATATATATATAATATATGTGTGTGTGTGTGTGTGTGTGTGTGTGTGTGTGTGTGTTATAATATAGAAAGAGAGTGAGAGGGTAAGAATAGTGAGATAGAGATGGGGGGTGTGTCTCGTACAAGGGGGGGCTTCTCCTGATGGGAGAGGGGAGGGGTGTAGGTGTGATGTGTGGGGAGAGAAGAGAGAGAAAGAGAGATATTTACATATATTATATATATATATATATATATATATATATATATATATATATATATATATATATATATATATATATATATATATATATATATAAGAGAGAAATAGAGATATTTGTATAAAGAGGATATTTTAGAGTAGGAAAAAATTAGTGTATGGATAGACATGGTAGGGCCACACAAATTTGGGTTGGGTTCGGTTGAGCCAGGTCGGGTTAAAAATCGGACATGGTAAAATAATTGAATTAAAAAAGATATTTAAAATCATGGGTAAATAAATAGCATATGGGGGCTCAAATAAATGGGACACAAGTGTCAGACGGGTAGTAGGCTTCGTGTGGGCCATGTACCTATTTGGGGTCGACTAGGTTGGGTCGATGTCGGGTCCCGAAATTAAATGGGAAATTAAATCAGGTTTCACGGTAGATAATTAATTGGCCTAAATTGAACCGAAAGTTGTGCGAAAAAAATGGAGCACAAAATGGAGTGTCTGAGTGGGACACGAAGGTCATGGATGAAGAGCGTCTCGAGTAGATCAAGCATGACAAGTTGGTTCTGAGAAAACGACTGGTCTGGTGCTCCTAAATTAAAAGTCACGGTGTAACGTCCCGGTCCCAAAATACGTAGGACCAAGTACGTAGACATGCCAGCTGTATACATACGAAATACATGGACCTCGTATGTATACATAAGCTGTAAATGTAGTAATCCAAGACAACTAAATCTCATCCACAAAGTTAAATAATGATATAAAGCAACTTTGAGTTTGTCAAGTACACAATAGTTGGGCGGAGACAAAGTCCACTACCAACCAATTTAAATATGGAAAAATATACAAGAAAAGAATTTAGCAAGCGAGAGCAATGGCGAGTCCAAAAGCAATCATCACGAAGGAAGGAATGGCCTTAGTTAGAGCACCTGCAAGAAATCACAAAAACACACACCTGGGGAAAACCAGGTCTTCAGAGGGACGTAACAAGACACATAATATCATGCCATAAACTGAATAGTAAGAGCTCAATAGAAAACATACATGCATAAAGGTTCCTAACCATTCTATGTAATATATACTTTGAGAAGACAACGTTCTACGCAGGAGCTTATAGTGTTCAGCATAGATGGAGAGAGAGTAGTAGTAGGTAGCGCTCATAAGAGGCACTATCAACTATGGGCAGAAAGTAGTTCTCATATGAGAACTATCGGCCCCGGGGCAGTAAGTAGCGCTCATCCGAGACACTATCGGCCCAAATCTATATGTGCACTGAACAGGTAGCCCCTACGCTAATAACAGTCTCCCCCCTCCCAATGATACTACACATGCGTCGCCTCCACGACACTATTTAATCCTTAATAAATGCCAAGTCTTCTACCAAAAATCTATTAGCAGTTACATCCTAACGTACGGCCTTTACGCACCGATGTACGGTCGATACGCAAGTCCGAAGCTATATGCGACTCGCAGCTCACACACAACCCGTGGCACATCGTGACAGTTCATGAGATGCACTTAAACATATGGTGGTCCCTTAACTCTAAGTCAATTGCACAAAATATAGTAATTTGTATCTACATATAATTTAAAAAGTAAACAACTTGATAATAAACACAACATGCATGTTATTGAGCAGGAAATTTAAACAGTAAAGGCAAGGTGTCTTGCCTGGTGTGTCGCCTGGTGTGGTACGATATTCTGAAAGTTTCAGTTGTCTAATAGCCCAAGCCAATTGGGAAAGGTCCGGATTTACGAGAAAATAAGAGTATATGGTTAGTCATGATTAATGGTGATAAACGTGAAAAATTTGTGAGGGAGAAATATATATTCTTATCTTAAAATTTATTTATAACTTATTTATACTAATGAAAAAATATTTTATTGGTCAAAATATTCGTAGATAATTATTCCTTAAAAATTATTTTTAGATAAGTAGTTGATAATTTAAGAAAAATCAGTTTTTTTTTTTTGAAATTTGATGAAAAATACTACCCTTTATTAAATAAATATTTGACAGTATTAATAGCTATAATTAATTAATCATAAATTTAGCAAAATATTTATATGTGTGATAACCAGGTTAATAAATTATACTAATAATAGTACTAATGATAAAATAATAATAAATACAATAGAAATGCTAGTAATGATAATGATAATAATAATAATAATAATAATAATAATAATAATAATAATAGTAAAATGATAATAATGATAATGATAATAATAATAATAACAATAAAGATAATAATAATAATAATAATAATAATAATAATAATAATAATACTAATAATAATAATAATAAAGATAATATTAATAAAGATAATAATAATAATGATAATGATTATATTCTTAATAACAATACTTGTAATCGATAATGATAATAATAATGAAAATAATAATAATAATTATAATAAAAATGAGAACAGCTGTTCTCTTTATATGAAAGAAAAAAATGTGAAGAAAAGAGACATAAGAAATGAGTGGAAGGAGGAGGTGAAAGAGGGGTTTACCAAAGAGGGGGTTTCACCAGAAGGGAGCGGCGGAGGCGCCGCTCGCCGGTCCGGCGTCGGCGGATCTCGCGGAGGCGAGCTAAGGGGTCGGCGGAGTCGCTGGGGTGGAGCTCGAGGAAGGAGAGGGCAGCAGATCGGCGGCGGAAGATGTGGGCGGGGGCGCCAGCCCTAGGCGCGGGTTCGCCGGCACCTGGAGCGGCGGAGTACGACACGGCGGGGGTTCACCGACCTGGCGGAGGTGAGGGTTTTCGTGCGGGTCCCGTCGACGGAGGCCCGGGCGGTGGCGCTGGTGGACGCTCCACGGAGGCCGACGTTCGGGCTTGGGGGCGGCAACTGCGGATGGAGGCGGTGAGGAGAGAGGTGCCTGAGAACGCGGCGACGTTCGGAGGCTGCGCCTGGGCTGCGGCGAAGACTCGGCGCGGAGGGGGCTTCCGACTGGGGTGCGACCTCGACGGCGGGGTTCGGAGAGCGCAGGGCGCGCTGCCCTCTGGTGGTGTCGGGGAGAGCGGGCAACCGTGCGGCTCCACAGAACCGGGTCGGAGAGTTAGTGGCCGCTACCCGCGGAGAGCCGAGGTGGATCAAATTGGACCCGTCGACCGGCGCGACTGTGCTCTGGCGGAGGCGGAGGATGCCTGCGGTGGTCACCGGAGACGGCGGCGCGAGGCCGCGGGGCTCGCCGGAGCTGACGGTGGCCGTTGCAGAGGTACGGGTTCTCCCCCCTTCTCTTTCTATGGTATTGGTAGCCTGGGAGAGAAAATCTTGGTGGTGGCGATGTCGGCATGAGGTGGTGTTGGTGGTGACGGGATGGTGCCGATGATGGTGATGGGGTTGCTGATGGTAATGGTGGTCGGACCGGAGATGACGGAGATGGGGGTTGGAAGTGGCGGTAATTACTGACTGTGGTGGTATCGAGGTGGAATCGCCGGAAGGGAAAAATCCGACGGTGATGATGGTGGCTGTAGTGGTTGTGGTTGAGAGACACGAGAACAGGGTTTATTGTCCGGCATATCGGACACGGAAGGAACGATGTATATGTACTGAAAATTATAGGGAGGCACAGACACGATGCACAATTTAGATGGTAGCAAATTATGGACGAGTACCTGCCTATTTATAGGACGTGGGAATTCCCATTAGGATATGATTAGGAATAGTTTAAACCCAAAATATAATATTCGTTATTTAATTTAAATCAATTTAAATCCAATCCAAATACAAATCCAATTTTAAATCTAATTTAATTTTAGCTCAAAATCAAATGGAATAATTCAAATTTCAATATTTAACTATTTAAATAAATTCATGGAATCAAATCAAGATTTAAATCGCCAATATAATTCAAAAATGTATTTTCAAAAATACCTATAATAATAATTTCGAAAATAATAAATATTTACATATCTTTTTGAATAATAAAATATTAATTTTAATACATCCCGAAAATTACATTTTTATATAAAAGAGACAAATAAATAATTACGAAATATATATGTATGCACAAATAATGCATACATGCTTTTCCTAGTATATAATAAATATTATTTATGATTAATAATTGCTAAAGGCTTTTTTTATAGCAAGAATAATAATTATATAATATTTTGAAATAAAATAAAAATATTTTTCTAAAAATATGTACGTTCGCACATATTCGCACTCGTCGAGCAATTTCGAAAAATCAAAATGTCGCGCGTGACGTACAATACGATTATGCGACGTACAATACAATTTTTTTAAATCAGTACCAAAATTAAAAAAAATACAGTAGAAATTTAGGAGTTTTACATCCTACCCAACTTACAAAAATTTCGTCCTCGAAATTAAGAATAAGTAGGGGATGAGAAGGTACAAGGGTATAGCGATAAGGAAGCACAGTCAATTCATTGGGCGAGACAAGGAAACGACGTTGAATGAAAACAGACATTAGTGTCGTGAATTTAATAAATGCGAAGATAACCATGGATTAAGGCAAGAAGGAAAAATATTTTAAGATAACGCGCAATAAGAAATAGTATGGGTTTAAGTAAAATAAAATAAATTTGAGACCTTACAGTTATGGTCTCTCGAGGGTAAGTTGAGGGCACGATTTAGAGAGCGAATTAGATTTCACTCCTATATTTAAGCGATTTGAAAGTCGTGATAGGGCCGAGAAAAGTACGATGCCTTCGTCCTTCTAAAAAGTTGAAAGCGAACGTAATTAAGGAGTTCAACTGACGATACCATCAATTGCGAATACGTGGTTCAAGGGCGTCAAAATAAGTTCAAAAAGAATTGCCAAGGCAGTCGCGGGGGAGACTCTAGGGCCAAGTCAACTACGTCTCCATCCACGTTGAACAATATACAAAAGGCGAACCAAGTGCACTATGGTTGATCAGACCATCATGCACCGGTTCTGATTAGACAATATGTTAGTGGGAGCTCTTCCAATAACATATATCGTGAACAAGCTTGATAAAGGGTGAGCTTGCAAAACTAGACTACATTGTGACGTTTTAGTCGAGCTAGTCAAAATATAAGTACGCTAGATAGTAAAAATAGTCTAAGTTCCTCAATAAGTCATAAGGACAATGGAAATACTAAACTGTGAGGTATTCTACTTATCTTGCAAGTGTTAAGCTATTAGCGTGATGAAACAATGGATTTAGTATTCAAGATAAACCGCAAGTTAAGTATTTAAGGAATTAAATGAATCACAAGCACTCCTCGGGTCGAAAGAATTGAGTCGAGGTCGAGTCTCATCTATAGTTAAAAAAGTATCTTGGTTTCACGGTAGGGATTTGAGTCCAGTCATTTTGACCCGAAAGTCGCAATATGAAATTAGAGTACAAGGAGGCGTGTTTTGGTGGCACGTGATATACCTACATGAAGGTGGGCTCGTGTAGGTCTTGCACATAAAATTTGTTGGATGGAAAATTCTAATATTGTGCTCCAATTATCCAAGTCATGGTAAGGGACGCCAAAAGATCTAAAATAGGAAGTGGGAGTTCACGAGGTGATAATTAATGCACAAAACTAAAGAAAGTCAAGTTAAAGCATGAAATAAAATTAATTAAAGAATCCATAAAAATAATAATTTAGGGCACAGTTCTAGTGAGAAGATAGTATCCTAATGAATACAGTTAAGGAACAATTAAATCATTATTCAAATTGTAAATGGGTTAGAAGGTCTAATTAAAAGATCTAGAATTAAAGGAAGGTCGAGTAAGCCGAGGTGGATATACAGTCATATAGCTGGGTAGATGACTAACAACACTTGTGTACATACTACTATCATGGTCATAGGTGACATGGCAATTAGTGTGGAGTACATCTATCTTATTAGAGCTATCTTGATGGCCTACCATTAAAATTTAACTCAAGTATCCTCCAAAAGTTTCAAAAATAAACTTTCAAAAATAAACCACCAAAATTTGTATTCACTCCAAGCAGTTCAAATTTATCAAAAAAAAAATTTAAATCACTCTCATAAATCTCAAAGCAAAATTTTATCACGTTACTACTGACCTTTCCAAAATTAACGTTTAAAATCAACTATTTAACTCAAGAGTTCATAATTTACGAATCCATAAAATTTCACAATCAATCAAAATTTTAACACTCTAAATTTTTTAAATAACTCATAATAAATCTCTTAGCATATTAAAAGCAATCTCAAAAATTAAGCTCAATGCTCTCATAAATTTTAACTTATATTCATGCTAAGTTATTCCAACAAAATCACAACTTTTAAATGGTAACTTCATTTAATCAATCAAAATAACTTTCCATCACATCCTTCGAAATTATCAATTTTTTTTTAATATTAGCAATCCCCCATTAAACTAAATTTTCAAATAATCTTATCAGTCAAAATCTCTTTATTATTATTTTTTATTATTATTTTTTCAAAAATCTAAATAGATCTGTAAATCCTCAATCAAAGGACACAATTTAAAATAAAGAAAGATTCTCAAAAATTGTTTCATAACTTTCAAATATTTAAACCAAAATTTGCCATCATTACTTCCACTTAAAATTTAAAATTTACTGAGCACGAAAATAGCAAGTAGTACAAGTCAATTTAAATAATTCCTACGGCCATTTTTAAAAGATAAGATCATTCTCAAACCAAATTTATAATCGTGCAAAGGTGTATAACTGTATTCCAATAATTCACAACTCGAAAATCAAATAAATTTTGTATTTATTAAAAGATGTATATCTATCAACCAAAACTCATAATATCACAACTCGAAAAGCAAATCAATTTTATACTTGTGCAAAGATGTATAACTATAACTCAATAAATCACAATTATCAAATCTCAAAAAGCCGATCAATTTCTTAAATCAATGGTATAAAGATTTTAGCTATATATATATATTGTTTTTCCTGCAGTATCAATCCTACGGTGTTTATTATTTAGAAAACTCAAGATTAAAACATTTTTTTGGTAGTATCCTACTTTACAATTTACTAATCATTAATTCATAAAAAGCCCTTTTTTTTTTACTCAATTAGAGTCTTAAATGTATTCCAATTGCCAATATAACCAATCTAGCCATGTGTTTGACCTATGAGTATGCACTAGTGTAGTCATCTTCCTAGTTGACACTAAGCACGAAGTAAGAATCAATGGTAGAAAGGAATCAAGCAAGATGCAATTCAAGGAAGTCGAACGAGAGTCCGAAATTTAAAATCAAGGGAAGAGGTCAAGCTGTATGGATGAGATTCCTAGATTTTAATCCTATGTTGCAGGCTCACATCGGTACAATTACGTAACCGAAGTGACAAAGGTGACCTGCATGGGCCACCACAAAAACATGTAACGCCCCAGTCCCAAAATACGTAGGATCAAGTACGTAGATATGCCAGCTGTATACATACGAAATACATGGACCTCGTATGTATACATAAGCTGTAAATATCGTAATCCAAGACAACTAAATCTCATCCACAAAGTTAAATAATGATATAAAGCAACTTTGAGTTTGTCAAGTACACAATAGTTGGGCGGAGACAAAGTCCACTACCAACCAATTTAAATATGGAAAAATATACAAGGAAAGAATTTAGCAAGCGAGAGCAATGGCGAGTCCAAAAGCAATCATCACGAAGGAAGGAATGGCCTTAGCTAGAGCACCTGCAAGAAATCACAAAAACACACACCTGGGGAAAAACCAGGTCCTCAGAGGGACGTAACAAGACACATAATATCATGCCATAAACTGAATAGTAAGAGCTCAATAGAAAACATACATGCATAAAGGTTCTTAACCATTCTATGTGATATATACTTTGAGAAGACAACGTTCTACGCAGGAGCTTATAGTGTTCAGCATAGATGGAGAGAGAGTAGTAGTAGGTAGCGCTCATAAGAGGCACTATCAACTATGGGCAGAAAGTAGTTCTCATATGAGAACTATCGGCCCCGGGGCAGTAAGTAGCGCTCATCCGAGACACTATCGGCCCAAATCTATATGTGCACTGAACAGGTAGCCCCTACGCTAATAACTGTCTCCCCCCTCCCAATGATATTACACATGCGTCGCCTCCACGACACTGTTTAATCCTTAATAAATGCCAAGTCTTCTACCAAAAATCTATTAGCAGTTACATCCTAACGTACGGCCTTTACGCACCGATGTACGGTCGATACGCAAGTCCGAAGCTATATGCGACTCGCAGCTCACACACAACCCGTGGCACATCGTGACAGTTCATGAGATGCACTTAAACATATGGTGGTCCCTTAACTCTAAGTCAATTGCACAAAATATAGTAATTTGTATCTACATATAATTTAAAAAGAAAACAACTTGATAATAAACACAACATGCATGTTATTGAGCAGGAAATTTAAACAGTAAAGGCAAGGTGTCTTGCCTGGTGTGTCGCCTGGTGTGGTACGATATTCTGAAAGTTTCAGTTGTCTAATAGCCCAAGCCAATTGGGAAAGGTCCGGATTTACGAGAAAATAAGAGTATATGGTTGGTCATGCTTACTGGTGATAAACGTGGAAAATTGAGGGGGAGAAATATATATTCTTGTCTTAAAATTTATTTATAACTTATTTATACTAATGGAAAAATATTTTATTGGTCAAAATATTCGTAGATAATTATTCCTTAAAAATTATTTTTAGATAAGTAGTTGATAATTTAAGATAAATCAGTTTTTTTTTGAAATTTGATGAAAAATACTACCCTTTATTAAATAAATATTTGACAATATTAATAGTTATAATTAATTAATCATAAATTTAGCAAAATATTTATATGTGTTGTAACCAGGTTAATAAATTATACTAATAATAGTACTAATAATAAAATAATAATAAATACAATAGAAATGCTAGTAATGATAATGATAATAATAATAGTAACAATAAAGATAATAATAATAATAATAATAATACTAATACTAATAACAATAAAGATAATATTAATAAAGATAATAATAATAATAATGATAATGATTATATTCTTAATAACAATACTTATAATCGATAATGATAATAATAATGAAAATAATAATAATAATTATAATAAAAATGAGAACAACTGTTCTCTTTATATGAAAAAAAAATGTGAAGAAAAGAGACATAAGAAACGAGTGGAAGGAGGAGGTAAAATAGGGGTTTACCAAAGAGGGGGTTTCACCAGAAGGGAGCGGCGGAGGCGCCGCTCGCCGGTCCGGCGTCAGCGGATCTCGCGGAGGCGAGCTCAGGGGTCGGCGGAGCCGCTGTGGTGGAGCTCGAGGAAGGAGAGGGCAGCAGATCGGCGGCGGAAGATGTGGGCGGCGGTGCCAGCCCTAGGCGCGGGGTCGACGGCACCTGGAGCGGCGGAGTACGACACGGTGGGGGTTCACCGACCTGGCGGAGGTGAGGGTTTTCGTGCGGGTCCCGTCGGCGGAGGCCCGGGAGGTGGCGCTGGTGGGCGCTCCACGGAGGCCGACGTTCGGGCGTGGGGGCGGCAACTGCGGATGGAGGCGGTGAGGAGAGAGGTGCCTGAGAACGCGGCGACGCTCGAAGGCTGCGCCTGGGCTGCGCCTGGGCTGCGCCTGGGCTGCGACGAAGACTCGGCGGGGAGGGGGCTTCCGGCTGGGGTGCGCCCTCGGCGGCGGGGTTCGGAGAGCGCAGGGCACGCTGCCCTCTGTTGGTGTCGGGGAGAGCTGGCAACCGCACGGCTCCACCGAACCGGGTCGGAGAGTTAGTGGCACGCTACCCGCGAAGAGCCGAGGTGGATCAAATCGGACCCGTCGACCGGCGCGACTGTGCTCTGGCGGAGGCGGAGGATGCCTGCGGTGGTCACCGGAGACGGCGGCGCGAGGCCGCGGGGCTCGCCGGAGCTGACGGTGGCCGTGGCAGAGGTACGGGTTCTCCCCCTTCTCTTTCTATGGTATTGGTAGCCTGGGAGAGGAAATCTTGGTGGTGGCGATGTCGGCATGAGGTGGTGTTGGTGGTGACGGGATGGTGCCGATGATGGTGATGGGGTTGCTGATGGTAATGGTGGTCGGACCGGAGATGACGGAGATGGGGGTTGGAAGTGGCGGTAATTACTGACGGTGGTGGTATCGAGGTGGAATCGCCGGAGGAGAAAAATTCGACGGTGATGATGGTGGCTGTAGTGGTTGTGGTTGAGAGACACGAGAACAGGGTTTATTGTCCGGCATGTCGGACACGGAAGGAACGATGTATATGTACTGAAAATTATAGTGAACGTAGGGAGGCACAGACATGATGCACAATTTGGATGGTAGCAAATTATGGACGAGTACCTGCCTATTTATAGGACATGGGAATTCCCATTAGGATATGATTAGGAATAGTTTAAACCCAAAATAGAATATTCGTTATTTAATTTAAATCAATTTAAATCCAATCCAAATACAAATCCAATTTTAAATCTAATTTAATTTTTAGCTCAAAATCAAATGGAATAATTCAAATTTCAATATTTAACTATTTAAATAAATTCATGGAATCAAATCAAGATTTAAATTGCCAATATAATTCAAAAATGTATTTTCAAAAATACCTATAATAATAATTTCAAAAATAATAAATATTTACATATCTTTTTGAATAATAAAATATTAATTTTAATACATTCCGAAAATTACATTTTTATATAAAAGAGACAAATAAATAATTACGAAATATATATGTATGCACAAATAATGCATACATGCTTTTCCTAGTATATAATAAAATATTATTTATGATTAATAATTGCTAAAACAAAAGGCTTTTTTTATAGCAAGAATAATAATTATAAAATATTTTAAAATAAAATAAAAATATTTTTCTAAAAATATGTACGCTCGCACATATTCGCACTCGTCGAGCAATTTTGAAAAATCAAAATGTCGCGCGTGACGTACAATACGATTATGCGACGTACAATACAATTTTTTTAAATCAGTACCAAAATTAAAAAAAATACAGTAGAAATTTAGGGGTTTTACACACGGTAACGTACAAACGATGATCAAGAAAAAAGTGAGAATTCAATTAATAATTAAATGGTCTAAATTGACCCGAACTTGCGCGAAGCAAAAAGAGTACAAGGGAACAAGTTCGAGTGGGACACGAAATATCACTGTGAAGATAATCTCGTCTACTACAAACTCCAAGAAGGAAGTTTCCAGAGACTGGCATCCCTGCTGCTCTAGAATTCCAAGTCACGGTAAAAAGCATTTAAAGATCAAAATTAATTATATAGAAATGAATTATTGAAAATAATTTATTAGAAAATTCGAAAAATAATTTGGGAAATTCAGGGGGCTTACATCCTATCCACCTTATAGAAATTTCGTCCTCGAAATTAAGGTTGTAGTAGGGGTAAAACAAGATAGAAAGTTTTAGGCAAAAACTTAGGCACGATCATAGAATGACCAGTTTGCACGATTAAGATAATAAATTCACAATTATTCAGGCACGATGAAAAATTTCCGCACGATAGAATCAAAATATGAACAAAATCATATAGGCACGATTATAGATAAGTTAAGTCATTGGGACACGATTCAGAAATGACTTAGGAGAACGAAAGTTATAGATGAAGTCCACGTACGAGGTGACGTGTAGCACTCGGGTTAACGGATAATCAGCCTGAAAGTCACACAGGCTTGATCAAGATGAGAGATAATCATGACCAAAACAAGGCTTGGCATGATTGAGCTGGAGTTTCAGACACAACAAAATCGAAGTCAAGGTCTTATAGACCTGATCAAAGATTAAGGAGTATGATTAATAAAGTCATAAAATACGATCCAAGTTCGAACGTGATTAAAATTGGAATTAGTCTAAGTTCACTTGGCACGATAGAGGTATGACAACGAAATCAAAACTTGAGCTTCATCCAATTACAATCAAGCCAAAAATTTGGTTAACAGGATTTCAGCTTGATGAAATTAGATTATAGGTCACATAAGCACGATCAAGGTCCAAGTTCAGTTGTGAAAGACGATAAAATCATGAATTCGAAATCAAGGTCCTAAAATCACAATTTAGGAAGGAACCCAAGTCAATTAGGCACGGTAGAAAGTCAAACATGTTTAATTCTAACACGACTAATTTTGTAGTCACACTAATTAGTCGTGATTGAAAGTCAAAGTTTTAGGCACGAGTTGAGGCAAGATAAAATATAGTTATGATCGTTAAAATCACGGTCAAAGAAATCTCAAGTTGTCTTATTCATGCCCAAATCATCTAGGCACGACTAATCACAAGAAAATTGGGATGTAATCAGGAAATGAAATCAAGGTCAAAAAGAGTTTAGACACGAGTGTCCAAAATCCAAATATGATCAAAATCGGAAGTCAATGCACGAGGGTTAATAGCATTGAAATCCAATCATGATAAAGAAATTAGTCTTAACATGATATAAGTTGATCAACTTTCGAGTAATTCAGAATTTGGACAAGATGGAGAATAAGTTAAACGAAGGTTGGGCACGAACATCCAAGGATGAAAATCCAAGTCACAAAGGAATTTGAAGTCATCTAGAATCTAGTCAGCAACCAAGACTCTTTGGCACGATAAACAAGACGACCAAAATTGATTGGTCATGGACAGAAGGGAATCAAAATTTTAATAGTATCGAAATTTAAGAAACAATTTAGATATGAAATTTTCAAAATTTTCAAAGTTTTCAAGTGTAGATGACAGTTGTAGATATGAGATAGGTGATTGGTGTAATCAAGACATAGCTAAACAAGTCAAAGAAAATGATGGCAAGATGAGAAAATTATCATACGATAAGAAAAGAAACGAATGATAAGTCGACAAATAAGGGTATGAATTGTCCTCATCATTTGGTCAAAAAGAAATGAATTAATTTAAGATACGACCTGATAACCATATACGTCTATCCAAAACCATGCTGCCAGAATTTACGCCATGCCAGTAAGCATAGCTGCAATAAACGATAGAGTCCATAACTAAGGTATACGCCCTATAATCATGTCATCTAGATTCCTTACCACGCCAACCGGTATGGCTGCAAGAAAATCTAAATTCCATAACTAGGATAGTATATCCAAAATCAGGCTCCATGTCCTTGTCAGGCTAGCTAATATGACTGCGATAAATTCTAAACTCCATAAGTAAAGTAGACACTTACTGTTCTCATCGTCTCCATCAAATATGTTTATCAGGATATCTTAACTCAATCCTTAAAAACTTATCTTCAACAAAATCAAAATCGAAGTCAACAACGAAAATCAAGATTTAAAATTCAACAACGAATCAAATATAAGTAAATAGAAACTAGCGGAAACAGATTCCGAAGTAGAGTTTAGAAGAAAATTCTCAGGAGATATCCAAAGGTACTATCTAGATCAAGATAAAGGAAATCATTGGAATATAATCTAAAACAATCTCAACCTGATATAAGACTGGCAAATCATATTCTCATCTCAACCTAGAAGATATATGAGTTCAACTTATACCTTCCCTCTAGGGTCCATAAACTCAAACCAAGGAAAGAATACAGTTGATAACGGACAGATGTTTCAGAAATCAGGACGGACAAGAACAAATAGGAAAAGTTTCGAAAAGTTCAAAATAAGATTCCCAGGGATCATCCCGGAAATCTACCAAGAGTTCCTAATATGTGACTGAGTACCAAATTCCTAAAATATTCCATAACTCAACCTTAATCCTAGGGCAGGTTCGCAGTAGTACAGATAAGCTCAAGTACTACCACGACTTCGCATTAATTGCAAAGAATGGCCTGCATGGGCCACCACTAAAAACGTGTCACGACTCGCACCCGGATATACGGGTACGAATACGTAGACGACGCCCAGCCTACGCCGCAGTATCGGCGGTAGAACGCTGTCTAGTACCCAATAATTATACACTACGTCTAGAAGGCCTATAACTATAAATATACTCTAGTCACATCACAACAGCTAGGGATGATAAGACAAGAAAGATAACTAAAGTACAAGAACAACTAGAAACTACTAGAAGGAATCATAAGACAGGAAATAAGAAGGAAAATAAGACAACTAAGGATAACTACCAGGCAACTCACATAGAAGAATAGTGAGATCCACCTCAGCTAGCAACATCATGAAGTCCACTAATGGCACAACTACTCCTAAAATATTATCAACGGTATCCTGTCAGAAAAATGAGCAAGTACAAGCACTAACAGCAGTTCCATGTGAATTGACAAATTCTATAAGAGACAGTGTAATGAACTAAAAGACAAAGATATATGAAGACTTGAGAACCGTTCGGAAGCTGAGTTACAACCCTTAAACCAAACAAGGACCGAGGTTATAACTCTTCTCCCGAACAGAGCTTAGTCTTCAATCAAGGTACAATATAATGGCATGTAGAACATGTGAGTAATCTGAATATCATAGCATGGTGAGAAAGTACTGAATGTTGAACAAAATAGGATATATGATAAGATAAAGTAAATATAAAATGTGCCTCGAACATTATAGCCTAATGTGATCGGTATGGGTCAAGAATCAGGCTTCCAGCCGACCGGCTACAAGTGCGTGGACTCGGCCCGGCCGGGATGGTAAGCTATGGAGCAAGTAGTAGCACAGGTCAGGCTATACCCATCGTGAGGTGAGGGTATAGCTATGATACAAGTAGTAACTCAAGGTGGGCATTGATCACACTATCTATAATATTTCCCATTTCTCCGAATAGTATACGGATCCGGACATAGCACGTCATGACGCGGGATTCCCTAAGTGGGGAGCAAGTCCTCTTCAGGAATCGGCGTCAATACAAGTACAAGAATCAAGACCAAGCAAGTACCAGTATCCCAAGAAATCCAGGAATGACATCTCATGACAGGAATCCGACAATACTAGTCCGTGAACTATTGTGTCTGAGAATCAAGTAAGACACTACGACTGAATCGGATATAGCAAATATCAAGACAATGAAAACTATCAGTGAATGTACTTGCCTGCGGTCCCGAGCTGTTAAATGGGGTCGATGCTCAGAGTAATGCCACAAACCTAAAGATAAGATATATATAAACTAATTAGGGTTCAACAGTGTTAGGCTTGATTCTATAGTATAAGCTACACAATCTAGGTCAGACTCAGTCAACGAAGTCAAACTAGGTCACAAGAAGTCAAACCAAGTCAAACTAGGTCAAATTGGGTCAATGGTTGACTTACAGTTGACTTTTGGTCAACTGGTCAACTATGGTCAACTCTAGGTTAAACTAGGTCAAATGTTGACTCTACTTCGACGTTCAGTCAAAGCAGTCAACCATGGTCAAACAGGGTCAAGGCTAGTCTTCATAAACATCTACTAGGTCAACATATTCAATTTTAGTGGTTGTGAAATCACTGGAATCGATAGATCTCAAAATACCACAAAAGGAAAAGGATTATAATAATAGGTTAAAAACCTACAGATGTTGTCGGATGATGAAATAAATATTACCAACGTGTCCAGAATGGTCAAATCAGCTAGGATAGCCTGTCCAAAAGTCCAATTTGAACACATGGGCAAAACGGTAATTTTGGGCCAAAATGATGTCCGCCGTTGGACACACTTTGTATCGAAAAATGTGTCAAAATAAAAGTGCACAAAACCTAACAAATTATATGTCGATAAATCCAGAATGACGATACGAACCCAACGGTATATCCAGAATTGGATTCCGTTGACCCGATCTCAAATTGGTCCGTTGACCAGGACATTGAAATTCCGATTTGCACGGAAAAACGTGTCGGAGCTAATGTCCTCAAAACTCAGCAAATTATATGTCAACGAGTCCAAAATGACGATACAAACTCAACAGTATATCCGAAATTGGATTCCGATGAGCCGAACTCAAAATGATCCGCTGACCCGGATATTGGTATCCGACTTGCACCGAAATGCGTGCCGGAACCAATGTCCACTAAAACCTAGAAAATTATATGTCAATGAGTCCAGAATGACGATACGAACTCAACGGTATATCCGAAATTGGATTCCGATGAGCCGAACTCAAAATGACCCGTTGACCCAGAAAGTGGGATCCGCTTTGCACCGAAATGCGTGCTAGGGCCCATGTTCTCCAAATCAAGCAAACTTTATATAAAAACATGCCAGAACGATGCCACGAGTCTACTGGTGGTGTCAAAAATTGAATCCGGAGTCCCGGGTTCAAAATAGAATTTTACAAATGCAACACTAAGAATTCGAACGGCCAACTTTGGCGTCGAATTCGACCGAATTAACAAGCTCAAACTGAAATTAAATCTAAAGGGGGCAAGAAGAGGGTTATACCAGCTTCGCACAGGAACTGGTAGCGCGCCAACCGGAGCTGCGATGGAGGAGATACGAGCTGACGAAGTCGGCTCCACGAAACTGTCCAAAAATAGTTTAAATTAAAACGTCAACTTGGTGGCCGGTTTTGATCTACCAACGATGAAATTAACGGATGAAATTTGAGAGGGATGAAGGGGTATATACCGAGATTGTGACGGAGCAAAGAGTTCGCCGATCCAACGGTCGGATTTCCCAAAAAATGTGCACGAAGTCGCTGTCCCGAAACACAATTTCTGAATTTCGTCCGCGCGCGCGTCGACGGGATTCCGTGCAAAACGCACGGATCGCCTAGACGGCGCATCCCGGAGGACGTTGGCCGCCACGGGAAGGTCGCTGGGGTTCGCCGGAGTGGGTGGTGTCCGGCCACAGCGACCATGGCCGGCGGCGGCGGCATTGCACGCGCGGCCAAGGCCGCGGCCACTGCTACTGCGGTGTTGCGCTGCGGCTGTTGGCTGCAGTTGCAGCTGCTGCTGCCGGCGGCGCAGCCACGGTGTGGCGGTGGGGCTGCATCGGCAGCAGGGTGGAGCTCGGTGGCGGGATGGGCCGTGCGTACGGTGGTGGTGGCCGGTTTTGATAATGGTGGTGGAGATATTGATGGAGTGGTGGTTTAATGGAGATGGTGGTGTAGATGTGTTTGGAAGGAGGAGGAGGAGGAGAAGCTCGGGGAGGAGGAGGAAGGAGGAGCTCGGGGAGGAGGAGGAAGGAGGAGCTCGAAGAGCTCTCGGCCATGGGGGAGAAATGGCTGTGGTGGTGTTGATGTTGTTTTGAAGAGAGAGGGAGAGAGAGATTATATATATAATATATGTGTGTGTGTGTTATAATATAGAAAGAGAGTGAGAGGGTGAGAATAGTGAGATAGAGATGGGGGGGTGTGTCTCGTACAAGGGGGGCTTGTCCTGATGGGAGATGAGAGGGGTGTAGGTGTGATGTGTGGGGAGAGAAGAGAGAGAAAGAAAGATATTTACATATATATTATATATATATATGTATATATATACATAAGAGAGAGAAATAGAGATATTTGTATAAAGAGAATATTTTAGAGTAGGGAAAAATTAGTGTATGGATAGACATGGTAGGGTCACACAAATTTGGGTTGGGTTCGGTTGAGCCAGGTCGGGTTAAAAATCGGACATGGTAAAATAATTGAATTAAAATAGATATTTAAAATCATTGGTAAATAAATAGCATGTGGGGGCTCAAATAAATGGGACACAAGTGTCAGACGGGTAGTAGGCTTCGTGTGGGCCATGTTCCTATTTGGGGTCGACTAGGTTGGGTCGATGTCGGGTCCCGAAATTAAATGGGAAATTAAATCAGGTTTCACGGTAGATAATTAATTGGCCTAAATTGAACCGAAAGTTGTGCGAGGAAAATGGAGAACAAAATGGAGTGTCTGAGTGGGACACGAAGGTCATGGGTGAAGAGCGTCTCGAGTAGATCAGGCATGACAAGTTGCTTCTGAGAAAACGACTGGTCTGGTGCTCCTAAATTAAAAGTTACGGTAACGTACAAACGATGATCAAGAAAAAGAGTGGGAATTCAATTAATAATTAAATGGTCTAAATTGACCCGAACTTGCGCAAAGCAAAAAGAGTACAAGGGAACAAGTTCGAGTGGGACACGAAATATCACTGTGAAGATAATCTCGTCTACTACAAACTCCCAGAAGGAAGTTTCCAGAGACTGGCATCCCTGATGCTCTAGAATTCCAAGTCACGGTAAAGAGCATTTAAAGATCAAAATTAATTATATAGAAATAAATTATTGAAAATAATTCATTAGAAAATTCGAAAAATAATTCAGAAAATTCAGGGGGCTTACAATACAGCTTACTGCCGCCGTCTCAACAACGGTGCAGGCTGGTCATGATCCGATTCGACCCAAAAAATTGGGACCGGATCGTGACATGTTTTTAGTGGTGGCCCATGCAGGTCAGATCAACAACTTAGGAAAATTTATCTAGAGACATTTAGAACACTAGAACATTAATTTGTCACAACATAGGACCGAAATATATTATAAATAAATATTTTTGTTTGAATATAGACTGGTAGGCTACCTTGCTTATGTTTATATCCTAAACCTTCCAGAATATGGCCACCAATCCTGCTGGCGATGGGGTAACTTCACCCTATCATACCCCACCTCCCCAACCAAGTCCGGATCCTACACCTCGGCAGCTGGCCGATCGTCCCTATAATACAACGGCGGATCCATCATCTTTCCAGACTGAGCTGCAGCCCCCTGTGGTAGTACCTACTCCAGCTGCCCTACCGGTGCATGTGGACCCCACCGACCTCATAGGTCTGCTACGAGGAGTGCTAGAAGTCCAGAGAGCTCAAACGGAAGCTCATCAAGAGCAAACCGCGATTATGAGGGAAAGCATGGAGAATGCTCATAACGTGGCTATGGCTGCTCTGGGAAGAGGAGAAGCAGCTCAACTTCAACCAAGGCCTGCCAAGGTAAACATAAATCTAAGGGATTAATTTATAAAACTGTCACTTCCCGTTCCCAAAATACGTATTTTAAATGCATGTACTATTTAAATGTATTTATTTTATATTCATCATGTACTGCTCTGTATTTAAATTCCTTTAATTTTATGTTAATTAATTACCTATAATTTTATTTCTGTGTTTTACTTTCTGCTTTTATACTCTGCTTTAGCTTTGCTTTGGGTCGGCTCGGATTGGTTTATTATGCGGGTTCCTCATGAACCGAATCAAACCCCCACCTACCACCACCCTTTTCATTTAAAGCCCATCCCCTTTCTCTCTCTTCATTACTTCACCATTACTCTTCTTCTTCCCCTTAAACTCTTCCACCAACCTAGGAGAGCTAGGCAAGTGCCAACTTGCTTCTTGATGGATCCCCATTATTATTGTTCCATCATCTTCCTTATTTGATTCTAAGTCTCTTTAGTACTTGGCATTTTCGATTTCCATGGCTTATTTGTTGTAGATCTAAGTTTGCTGTATTTTCGGATTTCTTAGGTTTTGATCTAGTAAACTTTGTTATCTTCAAGTTTAGATGGTTCCATGCTGTAGAGAATTTCGTTCTACCCTATTTTGACCTATGGAAGTTTAGATTTGGGCTTAGAATGAAGGATTTAGAGAGCTTGGAAGCAATGGTTTCCATGGTTCTGTCCTTAGAAAATTCGGAGAAGAACAGATCCTGGCCGCACGATAATGCTTGACCGCATGAGTCTTCATGCGGCAAGTCATCCTGGCCGCATGGGCATTCTGGCCGCATGGACATGGACTTTTCAGCCGCATGCGTTCATTCGTTTGAGCCGCATGAGACTGTCCCAATCCCAGCCGCATGAGCGATGTTTGCCCCAGCGGCATAGACTTGTTTCATTAGCCGCATAGGCGCACGTTACTCTGGCCGCATGAATTTAGTTTTCCTTAGCCGCATCAGTGTACGTTGTCCTCAGCCGCATAAGCGCTTAACTTTTCTCGACCGCATAAGCTCACGCAACCCTGAGCCGCATAAAGACTCGAACCCTACCTGGCCGCATGGGCGCATGTCATTTCGAGTCGCATGGGCGCATGTCATTTCGAGTCGCATGGGTGCATGTCATTTCGAGCCGCATGGGGTTTGCTATCCCCCAGTCGCATAGATTTTCCCCTGGCCGCATGGTCGCATGTTAACCGTAGCCGCATAGGACCCCCTTTAGTTCTAGTCGCATAAGGCTTGCAGATTTTGGCCGCATGGGACTACTCATTCCCGGCCGCATGGAATCATCCTTATCCGGCCGCATGAAACCCATCTCGCATGCCGCATGAGCTCTGACCCTAAAGCCTTTTGATTGATTCTTGTTCCAATTGACATTGGTTGATATTGATTGACATTGATTAATTACCTTGGCTTTTATTAACATTAATTATTGTCTTGACATTAAAATAACATTGTTGGTTATCTCGATTAACAATTGATCATGCGTTCCTAGTTGGAACTAAGAGGCTGGCTAGTCGTCTTATTGAATTGAATGAATGAGACACGTTCATATTATGAACTATTATAATCGACTGGCTGGTCCCAAACATTGGCATACAGATACATGCAGGCTTCAGTTTATTTATTTATCTTAATTATTACGAAGGCAACATGTGTACTTTATGGTCAAGACATGATTATTCCGTGGTTAGTTTTGATTGCTGTATTACGCTATGTAAGACCTACAACCTAACCGCACTGGTATCGTTGTAGAAGTGCATATCGTATCCCGTACAAAAGTACTCATTTGAATGACCATGATCCACGGTATGGGATTTCGCTTAACATAGAGGCTATTAAGTTAAATAAAGTAATAATTGCATGGAGAGAACGGATTTTCGAGTTCTTACATGGCAGCCCTCTTGGGACTAGTGGTGCCCGACAGGTCGGCTGGTCCCCACAGATACTGCAAATCTGCCACACGGGCAGGGAGCGGTATCTGGTTATGTTATTTATTGTATATTGTATATTGATGACGGACGTCCCGCTGGGACTCGTCTAATTTATGATTGGCGCAATTGATTGGCTGGGTAAACTAGCCTTGCTTGCACATAGTAAGAACTGAGGAATCCTCTATTGTATATTCCAGGATAACTTGGAAATCACAGTAGCAAGCCATAGTAGTTGAATGGCCGCTTAAATTGATTTGTTTGTGTACTGTATCTACTCTGTTACCTAACTGAGATGATCATAAGGTCAGGACATGACGGGCCAACTTCTGTTCTTGTTTGGTTGGAAGGTTGGTTCGAAGTGTCGTGATGTTATGTGAATCTCAGTAGCAAGCAGAGATCTATTATTATAATTCGCTTATTTACTGGTTTCATCCTGTCACTCCCCAATCCTGGAATACGTATTTTTAATACGTAAACCGATAAATTATATTTACCTTGTATTTATACTATATTTATTATGCAGTATTTCTTCATGCATTTCCTAAAAATATTCGACAAAATATTATTTCCTAATTTATTTTCTGCATTTGGGCCTACAGTTTTGGCTCAATTGGATAATCTAGTCTTGGCCCACCAATGGTTCATTATGAACCCTTTGGTTCATCATGAACCCATGGGTTCAAGATTCTATATAATAACTCAACTCCTTCTCTCTCCTCTCATTATTTCCTCTCATTTATTTCCTCCACCAACCAAGGCAAGTACCAACTTGCTCAAGAGATGGATCAATAATTTTGTCAATGATTTCTTACAAAACTATTTGCCAAAACATGTTCTTCTCCTCAATCTATACTAGTTTAGAACTTGGAAATTTCTATTTTGAAGCTTTGATTTTTGTAGATCTAGGTCTTAATCATTTTCGGATTTTGCATGGTTTGATCTACTTTAGTTAGATTTTATGGGTTTTTGATGCTTCCATGTGGAAGAGCATTCCATTTCACCCAAGATGGAACTTTGGAAATCCGGATTTGGAGTTCGGATGGCCAAGTTGTGATGTTTTGAAGCTTTGAGGTTCATCCATGGTGTTCTTGCTGTTTGGAGAAGACAGTGAGCAGTGTGCCGAGCTGCTTAGCTTACGCACACTGGACGCAGCCTTGAGTACGTTTCCTGTTGGAAGCGTGTCTCTCCTTGAGCCTGCATGACTTTTCACGCAGCTCTTCCTTGAGCCTGCGTGACTTTTCACGCAGCTCTTTCTTGAGCCTGCGTGACTTTTCACGCAGCTCTTCCTTGAGCCTGCGTGACTTTTCACGCAGCTCTCTCCTTGAGCTTGCGTGACTTTTTACGCAGCTCTTCCCTTGAGCTTGCGTGACTTTTCACGCACGCTGCCTTGAGTGAGCCTGCGTGACTTTTCACCCCTTGAGCGTGCGTGTTTTCTTGTGCGTACGCTTTTGATAATTTATTAGGTATTATATGCCTATTTTATATCCTTATACCTTTTGTCCCGAGCATGATATGAGCACTAATGTGACCCCGGAGAACAAAGTGTTCCTACCCGATACATGTACCTGATTGTCCCAGTTCTTGTTCATGCTCGACAAATGACTCGTAACTCCACGTGGCGTATTTGCAATGATGCATTACACTAAGGAGGGTAGAACATGTTGACATACTGATTGACATGGGTCCTCTTTGGGGTACTCGTACTAAAGTACGACTTTAGGGGGATAACCATGCAGGCCACAGCATGTGAGTCCAAGATTTCACCTAGGATTAAACTAGGCAACTAAATATACTAGATGTATGGGGAGGGCAAAATCCCGAGATCGTGTTACACCAGCCGCCTTGAGATATTGTCTCGACGCGCCGGCTGGTCTCCACGGATACTGTGTCATCTGCAACGAGTGGATGACTGTATCCGATTAATTCCTGCTATATAATATATATTTTGGCAAGGTGGCTTTACGAGGGACCTGTGCTCAATAGCACCTGTCTACGCGAACCCCTGGGTTGGCTAGCCTTGCTGGAAAGATACGATCTGAGGATTTTCTAAATAACATGACGCGAGGATAACCTCGTCCCACTAGAAACTCGTAGACTTGATTGGCCGTGAAAACGACTTGCTTGTGTCCTATTACCTTCCGTGAATAACTGAGGGAAGCGGACTGTCATGGTACGTGATCCAACCCAGGTTCTTGTTTGATTGTTGGGTTGGTTATCGTACTGTGACAGGCTGTGGACCGAAGCTATGAACGGAAGACTTATTCCGGTTGGGAAGTGCTACTTCTGTGAATGACTGAGGAACATGGTCTATCGTGGTACATGATCCAACCCATGTTCTTGTTTGATTGTTGGGTTGGTTATTGTGCTGCGATAGGCTATCGACCGAAGTCATGATCAGGAGATTTTATTGTTTATACCTTTTAACTTATGTGAAAGTTATAAAGTACGACACGTCCCGACTCCATGCGGCACCTTTTGTCCTTGTTTGGTTGTAAGGGTGCCATATGGGTTCGAAGATGTTGCGCTACTCTATAATAATAGCATAAGTATTACTATTATCTATCATTCTATTAACTGGGTTTTTAATTTTAACTCTTGTGCCCCTTTGGCGGTACTTGCTATTCGGGGCTGACCCCGCTGGTTTTGTTTGGCCAGATCTCGTAGCAGAGCCAGAGGACACGATCTTCCTCCCTGACATCCATGGTGCATACTAGGAGCATGGCGGTTCGGGGACTCGAGTGGGTTTCTTCTCCACCACTCCTGTTTATACTTTTGCGGCGTTTAGCCACCGACACCTGTTAGCCGGATTACTTGATATTTTGTGTCAGTACATAATTGTAATTAAACAGACTGCAGCTGTGTATAATTTTGTACTCCTGACTCTCTGAGATAGCTAAATTATAAAGCTAGTCTCTCATGATCATTTTGATGAAGCGTCAGGGACGCCTTACTGCTTTATCTTTAATGTTCATTTCATTGCTGATGTGACTTAATTGATTGAGACATAGAACTCTGTGGGACCATAGGAGACTTGATTGTAGCATGTACCCCCTAGTCTCTCGACAGCCATGATCGCCGTATGACGTTACGTACCTCATATGGAGTAGCTGGCCTAGTCCGTCTCCGTATTTCGGTACTGGGGCGTGACAAGGTTTTAGTGGTGGCCCATGCAGGTATGATTTTCAGACTTGTGGGGTATTGCGAATTATTAGGAGTCTCAATCAAAAACTTGTTCCCCTTGAAATTCCGTTTCGAACTCTCTGTCCTTGTCTTGATCTCTAACCTGACTTGCATCCTCGAAATCTTCCTTGTTCGGACTTGATAATCTTATATCTTTCTCTATAGGGGTGCTTCATGTTGGCCAAATGATTGTATCATATTTTTGAATATGGTTAATATGTTAAGTTTAGCATTTCTTTATCACTAATCTTCATACAATCGCTATAGCATTTCTACTTATACTTATATCTTTGGTGATTTGTGCCCATTGGTTTACATCTTAGTGATATGAGCTTATCTATCTTAAATTTAATTGGGTTGCCAAAATCAAAACTATGTTTTTGATTGTGGTCATTCAATTAAGTTTAATCATTATGATATCACTAACATTTATGCCATCACCTTAGCACTTATACTTAAACTTTGCATAGTCCTAATGTGCTTTAATTTATCATACTTGCTACTATGTATATTGCTTTGTTCGTCTAACATGTACATGCAGAAAAGCAATAAGCAAGATCAATGTGGACATATGCAATGAAGAAATCATGGTGGGCCAAAGACGACGGATCCCACAAGATTTCTCTGAACCACCCGACGACATCTCTGGAGCCACGCACCGGGGGTTCCGCTGCCCGGTCAGCGGACGGGGGTCGAGGGGGCAGCGCCCCTCGTCGGGGGTTCGGGGGCGAAGCCCCCGAAAGGTATTCAGTTTTTACAAACTGGATATCTTTGGACAGCTGCCGCCAAGGAAAAAAGCCAGCACCTTTCAAAGGAAGAAGCCAAGCCATGCCATCATCATTTCAAGACTCTAAAGAAGCCTGCACCTGCCTAAGTTTATCTGGAGTCTGTAATGAGTCTTAGGAATTATTGTAAACACAAGAAATGGATGGCAAAATCGAAAGCTAGGGCAGAAATAAGCTCATGATCATTTTTGGTAGAAAAACGGCATACCGACGGTATACCGGCGTATACCGACGGTATACCGGTTCTCGTTCACAGAAAGTTTCTGTTTACAAAACCGGCATACCGACGGCATACCGGTCCATACCGACGGTATACCGCTTCCGAAATGTTGAAATTCCAACGGTCGGATTTCCAGCCATTAATGATCCCAACGGCTATATTTCTAGCCGTTGTAATTCCAGACCGGTATACCGGCGGTATGCCGGATCATACCGGCGGTATGCCGGCTCGTGGACTGAAAAGTTACTTTGAGCTCTTTTTAATGCTTTGGTTATAAATAGCCTTGAACCCCTTCATTCAAGGTTGATTCTTTGAGCCTAAAAATTTCTAAACCACCAAAGCCTATCCACAAACAACTCTACAAAGCTTTCATTTGCCATTCACAAATTGTGTTAGAGTTATTGAGTTGAAAAGTGAGATCTTCATCCTATTGTATAAGGAGATCAAAACCTATTGTGAAAGGTTGAAGTTGGAGAGTCTTCGTATCCAAACTCTCGGTTGAAGTTGGAGAGTCTTCGTATCCAAACTCTCGGTTGAAGTTGGGGAGTCTTCGTATCCAAACTCTCGGTTGAAGTCGGAGAGCCCTTCGGATTAAAGCTCTTGTGTAAGAAGTTGGCGAGTTCTTCGGATCCAAACTCGTGTGTAACTATTTGCTCAAATAGTGGATTAAAGCCGGAGAGAGTTCCGGGACTGGACTGCCTCTTAGGAGGATACCAGGATATATTGGGTGTCGGTATTGTGTTTGCTTCTTCTCTTGCACTTATATTTTTAAATTGCCAATTATCTTGTGCTAAGTGCTTGATTAGTTAGCTTGACCCTATTCACCCTCCCTCTAGGGTTCCTACACTTCATTCTCAGTAGCAGGTGAGGCCCAAGAGGAAGAGCAGCGAGAGCATGGATTGACTGGACACCAGTAGGGGAGAGAACCTTCCCCAGAACGGACACGAGCAGAAATAGAACCAGAGGCAGTGCAGCCGCCGGTCATTGAAACTCCTGCAGCACCAGCAGCGACGGCAGTACCAGATGCCGTAGCACTCCTGGAGATCATCCGGGGGTTTCTTGTCACTAACCAACAGCAACAGACTCAGCAGCAGGAGCAGAACATGTTGTTGAACCAAGGGATTCAGTTAGCTCTTGAGAGAAGTGTCGGGGCTGACTCGGGAGCATCAGGAAGGTTTCGTCGCTTGAACCCGAGGTATTTTGATGGCACGGAGGATGCCATCACTGCGGATGCCTGGATTCAAGACATCGAAGCCATTCTTGTGGCAGCCAAGGTTCCAGATGATGAGAAGGTTGATCAGGTCAAACTGGTACTTCAGGATCTTGCCCGCGACTGGTGGGCATCAGAAGAAGTTGGTGCAAGACACCCTGTTCGTTGGACCACCTTCAGTGACAGATTCAAGGCCAAGTATTTTGGCGTAGTAGCTCGATATGAACTCCAGCAGAAGTTTATCAGTCTCAAGCAAGCAGGTAAGACCGTAGATGGGTATGCAGCAGAGTTCTGCAGATTGTGCCGTTTCGCACCAGCAATGGTGGCAATGGAGCCAGAGAAAGCTATGAGGTTCCAGCAGGGACTTCATTTGGAACTATTACAGCTTGTGGAAGGACACGACTACCAGACATTTGACGCTGTTTTGACGGCCGCTCGGAGGCACGAGCTTACCCAGCAGAGGTTGGCATCGAGGACAGGAGGTCAGAAGAGATCTCATTCCCAGGTTGGAGGAGGAGCAATGTAGCGAACATCGGCACCAGCACCCGGTGTACATATTCATGATGCAGGAGCGCCGCGGAGGACGGCCGTGTCAACTAATACGATGCCAGTTCGACATCAGCAGCCGAGGAACCAACAACAGCGTCAGGGAGCACCCCAGGGCTGTACATTCTGTGGGAAGGCAGGGCACACGAGGGAGGTGTGCCGGTCAGCGAATGGCTTATGCTTGAGGTGTGGTAGTTCAGACCACCGTATCTCCACTTGCCCTGTGATGCAGAGGCCAGGAGGGCCAGCTCAGCAGTTTCCAGCATTGCCAGCTCCGGTGGCAATCCCGAGTGGAGGGCCAGTATTAGCAGTAAGGCCCCTAGCCCAGCGTCTACCAACGCAAGCTCAGATGTTCCGCCAGGCACAGGAAGCTGAAGGCCCTCAGAGGCAGCAACAGCATGGTCGAGGAAGGCCGCAACAAGGAGCTCAGCGGGGCCAGGGACAGGCTCTCACATTATCCTTGGGAGAGGCTCTAGCGTCTAGTGACGTGGTGGCAGGTAAAATTCTCGTCACTTCATTTCTCGCTGTAGCATTATTTGATTCAGGCGCTACTCATTCATTCATCTCTGCACAATATGCTACACGGATTGGATTAGAGTTTGAGGCATTGCCGGAGAGGATAGATATACTCACCGGCAATGGGCTCGTAGAAGTTAGCAGAGTGCACTTTTCATGTCCGGTGGAGGTGTGTGGGCATTTACTGCCCGCATCATTGATTGAATTCCCTATGGAGAATTTTGATGTCATTTTTGGCATGGACTGGATGAGAGACAGTCATGCGACAATCGATTGCAGAGGAGGTAGGGTCATATTCAGCATTCCTGGGATGGAGCAGTTCATCTTTACTCGAACCTTGAAGAATCAGGCCGGAGGCGTCATCTCAGCAGCAGTGTCAGAGCCAGGACAGATTCCGAGGGTGGTCGGAGATTTTCTAGACGTCTTCCCTGATGAGCTCCCAGGGATACCCCCAGTCAGAGAGGTAGAATTTAGCATTGAGTTGAACCCTGGAACGAGGCCTATTGCAGATAGAGTTTACAGAATGTCGCCGTCAGAACAGGATAAGTTGTATCAACATGAAGAAGAGTTGAAGTCTAAGGGATTCATTCGAGACAGTAAATCGCCCTGGGCCGCGCCAGTGATTCTAGTTCCCAAGAAGGATGGGTCGACGAGGATGTGCATCGACTATCGCAAGCTGAATGCGGTAACAGTAAAGAATAAGTACCCACTACCAAGGATTGATGACCTGTTTGACCAGTTGAGCAAGGCCAGCGTCTTTTCCAAGATCGATCTTCGGTCAGGATACTATCAAGTAAGAGTCCGGGAGCAAGACATACCGAAGACAGCATTCAGATCTAGATATGGGCATTATGAGTTTTTAGTAATGCCCTTTGGACTAACCAACGCCCCCGTAGTATTCATGGATTTAATGAACCGCATCTTTCTGTCGTATTTGGATAAATTTGTGGTGGTGTTCATAGATGACATTCTTGTCTATTCCAGCAGTGAAGAGGAGCATGAGAAACATCTTAGGACTGTCTTATAGACATTGAGGGAGCATCAACTTTATGCGAAGCTCGACAAGTGTGAATTCTGGTTAGATCATATTTTGTTCCTGGGACATGTAATTTCTGGGGCAGGAGTGTCAGTGGATCCGAAGAAGATTGAGGCCGTGGAGCATTGGCCAGTCCCGAGAACGGTTGCAGAAGTGCGAAATTTCTTAGGATTAGCTGGTTACTACAGAAGGTTCGTGGCGGACTTTGCCAAGATCTCTGCGCCCTTAACGCGTTTGACGCACAAGGACGTAGAGTTTGTTTGGTCAGCCAGCTGTCAGGCATCATTTGAAGAATTGAAGAAGAGATTGATCTCAGCCCCGATCTTGACGCTTCCAGTAGGAGCGGGAGGCTTTACAGTATATTGTGACGCATCTGGGAAGGGTCTTGGATGTGTATTGATGCAGCACGGAAAGGTGATAGCATATGCGTCTCGACAGCTTCGAGACCATGAGAAGAATTACCCGACTCACGATTTGGAGTTAGCAGCTATGGTGTTTTCACTCAAGTTGTGGAGGCATTATTTATACGGGAATCGGGTAGAGATCTATATTGATTATAAGAGTTTGAAATATGTATTCACACAGCGAGATCTGAACATGAGGCAGAGAAGATGGTTAGAACTACTGAAGGATTTTGACTTAAATCTTCAGTATCATCCAGGCAAGGCGAATATAGTTGCAGATGCACTGAGTAGAAGAGACAGTGCCTTTATCTTGACCTCGCAGAAGCATATTTTAGAAGACCTTCAGAATATGGGAATCGAAGTAGTTTTGCCAAGGGATATAGGAAGAATGACCAGTATACAGATTCAGTCAACCTTAGTAGAGAGGATAAAGGCAGCACAAGCAGGAGATCCACAGATTCAGAAGTTGCGGTCAGAGTGTAAATCAGGCCGTAGGAAGGAGTTAGTGATTCATGAAGATGGTACGCTCAGGTTTGGAAACAGACTCTGTGTACCGAGTGGAGACCTTCGGCAAGAAGTTATGTCCGAAGCTCATAGTTCTATTTACTCCATTCATCCAGGAGGAACGAAGATGTATCGAGATATCAGGTAGTTCTTTTGGTGGAATGGCATGAAGAGAGAGATAGCGAGATTTGTATCAAAGTGTCTGGTATGTCAGCAGGTGAAAGCCGAGCAGCAGCGACCAGCAGGGTTGCTACAGCCGCTTCATATTCCAGAATGGAAATGGGAGCACATCACGATGGATTTTGTGACCGGTTTACCTAGATCCCCGACTGGTAAGAATGCAGTCTGGGTAATAGTAGATCGACTCACGAAGGTCGCTCATTTCCTTCCCTTCCGAGTTGGACAGACTACTGAGCAGTTAGCAGAAATGTACATGAAGCAGATAGTAAGGCAGCACGGTGTTCCAGTTAGTACAGTATCAGATCGGGATACGCGGTTTACTTTCCATTTTTGGCGGAGCTTACACCAAAGTTTGGGAACCAAGTTAAGATTCAGTACTGCTTATCATCCACAAACTGACGGGCAATCAGAAAGAACCATTCAGACGTTAGAAGATATGCTACGGGCGTGTACCTTGGATTTTGGCGGATCTTGGGAGGATCACCTTCATCTAGTGGAGTTCTCCTATAACAACAGCTATCAGGCTAGCATTCAGATGGCCCCGTTCGAAGCATTGTACGGAAGGAAGTGCAGGTCCCCTTTGGCATGGGACGACGTTGGAGAACGGAAGTTGTTGGGACCAGAAATGATCACGCAGACTGTGGAGATAGTTAAGTTGGTCCGAGAGCGCCTTCGAGTTGCACAGGACCGACATCGTCATTGGGCAGATCAGCATCGTAGGCCTCTAGAGTTCAGAGTTGGCGACCAAGTATTTCTGCGGATTTCACCAACTCGGGGTATTATCAGATTTGGAACCCGAGGAAAGCTTAGTCCAAGATACGTTGGTCCGTTTAAGATTCTCGCTCGGGTAGGCGATGTGGCTTACCGACTTGCCCTTCCGCCTTCGTTAACTGGCATACATGATGTGTTTCATGTGTCCCAATTACGTGGGTATGTCCCAGATCTGAGTCATATCCTCGATCATTCTGAGTTAGTCGTTGGTACCGACCTAACTTACGAGAAACAACCCGTGTCTATTTTGGATCGGCGAGAGAAGGTACTCAAGAATCGGACGATACGCCTTGTCCGTGTTTCTTGGAACCATCACTCTCCGGGAGAGTCAACCTGGGAGCGCGAGGACGAGATCAGATCTCGGTATCCGCATTTGTTTGACTAATAAGGTATATCTTTGCACCTTATTGACACGATTCTATGCTTATCTGCACCTGCTTGTTTTGCACCTTGTGATGTATGATAATAACTATGATAGTTAAACTTGTATGTGATTGTGCTTTGCTTGCCCTGATTTCACTATCCTGTCTTGGCTGGAATTCCGAGGACGGAATTTTTCTAAGAAGGGTAGAGATGTCACTCCCCAATCCTGGAATACGTATTTTTAATACGTAAACCGATAAATTATATTTACCTTGTATTTATACTATATTTATTATGCAGTATTTCTTCATGCATTTCCTAAAAATATTCGACAAAATATTATTTCCTAATTTATTTTCTGCATTTGGTCCTACAGTTTTGGCTCAATTGGATAACCTAGTCTTGGCCCACCAATGGTTCAACATGAACCCATGGGTTCAAGATTCTATATAATAACTCAACTCCTTCTCTTTCCTCTCATTATTTCCTCTCATTTATTTCCTCCACCAACCAAGGCAAGTACCAACTTGCTCAAGAGATGGATCAATAATTTTGTCAATGATTTCTTACAAAACTATTTGCCAAAACATGTTCTTCTCCTCAATCTATACTAGTTTAGAACTTGGAAATTTCTATTTTGAAGCTTTGATTTTTGTAGATCTAGGTCTTAATCATTTTCGAATTTTGCATGGTTTGATCTACTTTAGTTGGATTTTATGGGTTTTTGATGCTTCCATGTGGAAGACCATTCCATTTCACCCAAGATAGAACTTTGGAAATCCGGATTTGGAGTTCGGATAGCCAAGTTGTGATGTTTTGAAGCTTTGAGGTTCATCCATGGTGTTCTTGCTGTTTGGAGAAGACAGTGAGCAGTGTGCCGAGCTGCTTAGCTTACGCACACTGGACGCAGCCTTGAGTACGCTTCCTGTTGGAAGCGTCTCTCCTTGAGCCTGCGTGACTTTTCACGCAGCTCTTCCTTGAGCCTGCGTGACTTTTCACGCAGCTCTTCCTTGAGCCTGCGTGACTTTTCACGCAGCTCTTCCTTTAGCCTGTGTGACTTTTCACGCAGCTCTTCCCTTGAGCTTGCGTGACTTTTCACGCACGCTGCCTTGAGTGAGCCTGCGTGACTTTTCACCCCTTGAGCGTGCGTGTTTTCTTGTGCGTACGCTTTTAATAATTTATTAGGTATTATATGCCCATTTTATATCCTTATGCCTTTTGTCCCGAGCATGATATGAGCACTAATGTGACCCCGGAGAACAAAGTGTTCCTACCCGATACATGTACCTGATTGTCCCAGTTCTTGTTCATGCTCGACAAATGACTCGTAACTCCATGTGGCGTATTTGCAATGATGCATTACACTAAGGAGGGTAGAACATGTTGACATACTGATTGACATGGGTCCTCTTTGGGGTACTCGTACTAAAGTACGACTTTAGGGGGATAACCATGCAGGCCACAGCATGTGAGTCCAAGATTTCACCTAGGATTAAACTAGGCAACTAAATATACTAGATGCATGGGGAGGGCAAAATCTCGAGATCGTGTTACACCAGCCGCCTTGAGATATTGTCTCGACGCGCCGGCTGGTCTCCACGGATACTGTGTCATCTGCAACGAGTAGATGACTGTATCCGATTAATTCCTGCTATATAATATATGTTTTGGCAAGGTGGCCTTACGAGGGACCTGTGCTCAATAACACCTGTCTACGCGAACCCCTGGGTTGGCTAGCCTTGCTGGAAAGATACGATCTGAGGATTTTCTAAATAACATGACGCGAGGATAACCTCGTCCCACTAGAAACTCGTAGACTTGATTGGCCGTGAAAACGACTTGCTTGTGTCCTATTACCTTCCGTGAATAACTGAGGGAAGTGGACTGTCATGGTACGTGATCCAACCCATGTTCTTGTTTGATTATTGGGTTGGTTATCGTACTGTGACAGGCTGTGGACCGAAGTTATGAACGGAAGACTTATTCCGGTTGGAAAGTGCTACTTCTGTGAATGACTGAGGAACATGGTCTATCGTGGTACATGATCCAACCCATGTTCTTGTTTGATTGTTGGGTTGGTTATTGTGCTGCGATAGGCTATCGACCGAAGTCATGATCAGGAGATTTTATTGTTTATACCTTTTAACTTATGTGAAAGTTATAGAGTACGACACGTCCCGACTCCATGCGGCACCTTTTGTCCTTGTTTGGTTGTAAGGGTGCCATATGGGTTCGAAGATGTTGCGCTACTCTATAATAATAGCATAAGTATTACTATTATCTATCATTCTATTAACTGGGTTTTTAATCTTAACTCTTGTGCCCCTTTGGCGGTACTTGCTATTCGGGGCTGACCCCGCTGGTTTTGTTTGGCCAGATCTCGTAGCAGAGCCAGAGGACACGATCTTCCTCCCTGACATCCATGGTGCATACTAAGAGCATGGCGGTTCGGGGACTCGAGTGGGTTTCTTCTCCACCACTTCTGCTTATACTTTTGCGGCGTTTAGCCACCGGCACCTGTTAGCCGGATTACTTGATATTTTGTGTCAGTACATAATTGTAATTAAACAGACTGCAGCTGTGTATAATTTTGTACTCCTGACTCTCTGAGATAGCTAAATTATAAAGCTAGTCTCTCATGATCATTTTGATGAAGCGTCAGGGACGCCTTACTGCTTTATCTTTAATGTTCATTTCATTGCTGATGTGACTTAATTGATTGAGACATAGAACTCTGTGGGACCATAGGAGACTTGATTGTAGCATGTACCCCCTAGTCTTTCGACAGCCACGATCGCCGTTCCGTATTTCGGTACTGGGGCGTGACACATCCTTCATATCGTGCTTCATTGCGGTACTTGCTATTAGAGGTCTAACCTCTCTGGTTTTGCATCCAGATTTAGAGCCGGTTCCCGAGGATCCAGCTTACTTCCGCCTCCAAGATGGTCAATACTAGAGGGATGATCGCAGGAGGACTCGAGTGGGTTCTTTACTTCACCGCTCGTTTTGTTATTTACTTTATACTTTACCGTTTGGCACCGACATGTTAGTCGGATTATCTTGTACTTACTTTTGCATAATTGTAATTAAGTCAGACTGCAGCTGATAACAATTGTGTATACTTTTGCTACATCATCTAGCTATATTTTGTAGAGCCAGATATCAAGAACATTTTGACAGAGCGTTTGGGACGCCTTACTGCTTTATCTTATATATTCTCTATTTTTGTTCCTTGTTTGAATGATTGAGACAATAGATGAGAAGTGACCATAGTAAGACTTTCATGTAGTATGCACCCCCTCGTCTGGTTAGACAGCATTGATCGTATTATACGGTATTCATCTACCCGTAATACATAGCTGGCTGATTCATTCCCCCGCTCTCCAGTATTCTGGTTCTGGGGCGTGACAAGGTTTTAGTGGTGGCCCATGCAGGTCTGATTTCAGACTTGTGGGGTGTTTTAATTTATAGGATGTCTCAATCACACATGTTCTTCCTTGATCTCATGATTCGTTACTCTCGACTCTAGCTTGACATTCCGGTATCCTTTGACTTCATTGATCTTTCCTATCCGATCGTTTGTTTGTTCTTTTGTCCCTTTTCTTAGGGGCACCTCGTCCGCATCTGTCAGGATTGGACAACAACAACAAGGGCAACATGGGCAACCTGACCAGGTTGGTCAGCAACAAGGGCCAGTACTAGCTCAAGAGACTATCCAAGAAGAAGTGATAGTGGAACCAGCAGCTGGACCACAGTATCCGGAGGTTCCAACGCCACCGATAGTTCCACCGACCCCTGTGGAAGTAGACACACCAGCCCTTCTGGAGATCATGAGAGGGATGATGGCCACTTAACAACACCAGATGTTAGCCCAGCAGCGCATGCACGCTCAGTTGCAAGAGCAGAATGTGCTACTCAACCAAGGATTGCAGACAGCATTAGAAAGAGGGGCAAGAACGGATTCAGGAGCGTTGGCCCGGTTTTGCAAGTACAACCCCCCGCCATTTCGAAGGCACGGAGGATGCCATCTCAGCAGATGCATGGCTTAAGGACATTGTGTAAAACCCCTAAAAATTTTACTATATTTTTAGTACTGATTTTTTTGTATTTATACGTCGCATAGTCGTATGGTACGTCGCACGAGAATTTACGTTTTTCGTATTTACTCGTCTAGTATGGACGAGGTACATATGTTTTTTTTATAAATGGTTTTTTTATTTTCAGTGACGACTTCAAAATAATATATATATATATATATATATATATATATATATATATATATATATATATATATATATATAGTAATTATTTTTATTAATTAGTTGTGAAAAGTATCTATCCAAGTTACCAAAACCTATTATTTAATTTATTTTAATAAAGGTAATTTAGAAACTATTTTTATGCAAATCTTCCTTGCATATGAGGTACGTTAATTTAAAGTTATATATAATTCCATTTTCGAAATTATTTAATATTAATATTTTATATTCAAAAAGATATTTAAAAATATTTGTTTATTTTCGAAATTTTTTTTATTTAATTATAAAAAGGTATTTTAGTTTAGTTATTAAACTTTAAATTATGGTTAGATTTATTGGTTTGATTTAAATAGTTGATTTAAGGATGGAGATTTATTATTTGGATTTAAACTAGATTGAGATTGGATTTGATTGATTTAAATTAATAATTAAATTTTCTATTTGGGTTTTAAATAAATCATAATCTTTATCCTAATGGGAATTCCCACATCCTATAAATAGGCAGGTACTCCTCCATAAATTCTACACATCCACAAATTTCCACAACCCAAAAATCCGTGCATTGTGTCCGTGTCCCTCCCAGTCCACTATCTTATTCCAAATTTTTTACAGTTACATAAATTTTCGTGTCGGACACCCCCGACACACCCCACACCATCAAATCCTATTCCTAACCTAACTCCAAACCCGCGGCCAGCATTCCGTTCTCTGTCCGCCACCACCATCACCTTCAGCTCCGCCATCGTCTCGATGTCACCGCCTCGTCTAGCCAGCCTTCATGCCATCTCCAACGCAGTCCCAATACAACCAACCACCTTCATCCTTCACTGCGACCCGTGTCAACCCCCGACAACCACCTTACCACCACCACTATCCCCAAAAATTCAATACAAATAAAACCTAAAATTTTTGGCACCGCTCCCCTATTCTCCGGCCAACTCCGTCGGACAGCGCCACCACCATCGCTTCACATCCGCCACCACCCGAGGCCCCAACACCTCCTCCATTCATCTCCATCACCACCATCCTCACCAGATCTCCTCCCTAGACCCAGCCCGACCACCAGGATCACCCCGACCACGCCTAACCCACCACCTTCATCACAAAAACGGCCACCAGCCACAATCACACCACCGTGTGCGTCGACCACCACCATGCCAGAAGAGAAAAAAAGGGGAAATAGAAACCCTCACCCTCGGCCGACCCGTGCTGACCTCGTCCCGTGAGCACCGCAGCACCCCTGCTGCAACACCGAGCCATCACTCCACAGCCGCCCGCCTGTCTTCCTCCTCGTTGGAGCCGCCGTACGTCGGTGAACTCCGCCGGCGCCGTCCCTTGCCTTCCAGACTCCCCGAATCCTCTCGAACCCTCCGCCTCCGCCGCATCCACAGCGTCCCGCCGACGAAACCCTCGACCATCAGCTTCGCCGCCCTCCACTTCCGACAACCCCTACGACGGAACCCCTCGCCGCCGGTCGACGACTCGACCCCGCAGCCGCCGAGCGCTCCGCCACCTCCCGCAGGCGCAACCCCACACCACCGCGCCTGGCCGCCTGCTCTCCACCGACTTCCTCTCTCTCCGTCCTCCTCGCTTCCACCGCCCAGCCCAAAACCCCTTGCCGCCGCTCGTTCCCTTCCGCTCCTCTCTCTGACCCGCGCGCCATCGATGGCCTTGCCCGCCGCCGAGCCTCTGCAGACTCTCCTCTCTCCCTCTCGATGCTCCAATTCTCTCCTCCCCCTTTTGTTTCTTTCTTTTTTTTATATATTTTTTCTCTTTCTTCCTCTCTTTCGAGAGATGAACCGAGTGTACAGCTATTATTATTATTATTATTATTATTATTATTATTATTATTATATTCTTTTGTTATTTTGGTTTCCTTAGTTAATATATTGGCATTATTATTATTATTATTATTATTTAAAATTTATGACTATTTTAAGCCTTAAAAATGTGAGCAAATGTTTTGAAAATATATTTGGGCTTGTTGTCTAAATATTTTATCTGTTGTTCTTTTGAGATTATAGATACAAATGGGTTTGGCCCTACATGCATGGATTTCGAAAACCTGAAGATATTAATATATTATTTTGTAATTCTTATCATATTTTCTAGGTATCAAAAATATCTATCTAACTATATTAAATAGTAATAATATAGTCTTCAAATTATATATATATATATATATATATATATATATATATATATATATATATATATATATATATATATATATATATATATATATATATATATATACACACAATATTTACAAGTATTTGCGTAAAAATTATTTTCGAGTATTATAGATAGTTTTCTAAAAATCATATATATATAATACTCACTAAATTCTTTTCGATTACCATCCTGTCCAATCGCACTATACTTATTCCCTTGCCAATTCTTACTCTATGTCGACCCAAACTAGTCTGACCATATTGGACCCAATAGACCAGTCCTTGCCATCATCAGAGGCCACCTTGCATCGTTGTTGCACCGAAGTCGATATTGTGCCACCTTTATTGTACCACACCAGGCAGCTCACCAGGCGACTCAACAGGTAAGTATACCTTGCTAATTAACTGTCAATTATTTATTTTTGGCATTATTTACTTTATTTCATATTGTTAGTTTCCTTTGATATAAATTGCGCGTCCAAGCCACACTTGGGTGCAAGCGACTTTATTAGTCGTTATTTTATTTTATTTTATGCATGTTGACTTAGTGTTAGCGGACTACCTTCTTATTGGAGGATATCCTCATATCTCCTTTGGCTGTGACACTTACACTACACGGTTTGAGACATTTTATTAGGGGCACGACTTATTGACTAGCTATCTTTATTGTCGTGTGACGGTAGATATTCGTGACTGCTATGACTAGGGTTTTAGAGACTCAAGCAGTTACAAAGCTGGACGAGCCATGGACATGACTTGAACAGTGTGGGATATATTGGGGGAGGACAGTCGCTAGTGCGTATGGGAAGCCAAACAGGTAAACCACAGTCTCCGGATGGAACTGTGGTGATATATTTGCAGATATCCTCTGACGTTTTGGACGTTACAGCCGGATACAGATGACTGGATGCCAGTTACGTACACATAGCCTAAAACCCCACCCATGCGCATGAAAGTTGTCCTCTAAATTGTACAATAGGCGGTTAGAATCTCCTTTGCATGTTTATGTCTAGTTTAGATATTATTTTATTCTGACAGTTCATATTAGCTTGTTCTTTCTGTATCTTGCTACGTCCGTCTGATGACCTAGTTTTTCCCCAGGTGTGTGTTCATGTTTTTCGCAGGTATCCTAGCCAAGGCCGTGGTCTTCTCCATTCTTTCAAAGACAATTGCGCTTGGTTCGTCTTGCTATTTTTATCGCTTGATTTATTGTACATTTCTTTCATTGAGATAGTTGGTAGTGGACTTTGTCTCCGCCCAACGATTGTATCATAAATATTCAAGTTGATATTTATATTATGATTCTTTTTATTGTGGATGAGATTTAGTTTGTCTTGGATTACTGCATTTTACAGCTTATGTATTCATACGAGACCTATGTATCTCGTATGAATACAGCTGGCATGTCTACGTACTTAGTCCTACGTATTTTGGGACTGGGACATTACACATTGAGGCTATTTTGACAGCATCTAAGGTGCCGGCAGAAGAACGTGTGGACCTAGTGAAGTTGTTACGTCAGGATCTCGTACGTGATTGGTGGGAATCAGAGGAAGTGGGCATCAGTCGTCCCGTGGCTTGGGATGACTTTACAGCAAGATTCAAGAACAAGTACTATGGAGTTGTGGCGCAGTTCGAGCTACAACAGAAATTTATCAACCCCAGACAGGCTGACAAGACTGTAGATGCTTATGCAGCAGAGTTCTGCCGATTGAGTAGATTCGCCCCAAAGATGGTAGCAACGGAGAGCCAGAGGGCTATGAGATTTCAGCAAGGATTTCATCTTGAGCTCTTGCAATTGATAGAGGGGCACAATTATCAGACTTTTAATGAAGTATTGATGGCAACTCGAAGGCATGAGATCACCATTCAGAGGCTTGCGGCAAGGACTGGAGGTCAGAAGAGATCCCACAGTCAGATTGAAGGAGGAGGGGGAGTAGCGCCCCGAACAACAGCACCATCCCTTGGCGTTCGCATTCACGATGTGGCAATACGAGGGCCAGCACCACCACAAAGACAACAACAGCAACAGAGGAAGAACCAGCAACCCCCAACGGGCTGCACTTATTATGGGAAGATAGGGCACACTAGAGATGTGTGTCGGACATTGAACGGGCAGTGTTTGATATATGGAAATCCAGATCATCGGGTCACCACCTGTCCCATGAATTCGAGGTTAGGAGGACCAGGGCAACAATTTCCTGCTCTACCCGCACCAAGGGCAGGCCATTATCGAGGACCGGCGGTGGCAGTAAGGCCATTGGCACAACGCCCGTTAATGCCGCAGGCTCAGATGTTTCGGCAGCAGGGACCTCCGATGCAGCAACACCTGTAACGCCCCAGTCCCAAAATACGTAGAACCAAGTACGTAGACATGCCAGCTGTATACATACGAAATACATGGACCTCGTATGTATACATAAGCTGTAAATGTAGTAATCCAAGACAACTAAATCTCATCCACAAAGATAAATAATAATATAAACGCAACTTGGAGTTTGTTATGTACATAATAGTTGGGCGGAGACAAAGTCCACTACCAACCAAATTAAATAGAGAAAAAAATATACAAGAAAAGAATTTAGCAAGCGAGAGCAAGTGACGAATCCAAGGGTAATCATCACGACGGAATAGAGCGCAAGTCATGGCCTTAGCTAGAGCACCTGCAAGAAATCACGAAAATACACACCTGGGAAAAAACCAGGTCCTCAGAGGGGCGTAACAAGACACATAATATCATGCCGATAAACTGAATAAATAAGCTCAACAGAAAAGTATGCATGAGTAAAGGTTCCTACCCATTCTAGGTGATATACACTTTGAGGACAACGTTCTACGCAGGGGCTGTAAGCTCAGCAGAAAAGTAAAGAGTGGCAGTAAGTAGCGCTCATCCGAGTCACTATCGGCCTTGGACAGAAGGTAGTGCTCCGGAGAGTCACCCTCGGCCCAAAATGTGTGTAAAAAATATATGTAGCCCCTACGCTAATAATTGTCCCCTCCCCCCAAATGATACTATACATGCGTCGTCTCCACGACACTGTTTAATCCTTAATAACTGCCAAGTCTTATAGACAATCTATTGACAGTTATAACCTAACGCACGACCTGTACGCACCGATGTACGGTCGGTACGCAAGTCCGTATCTATATGTGACTCATAACTCACACACAACTCGTGTTTAATCGTGACAAGTCAATGAGACACACTAATTTTGACGGTAGTCCCTTAACTCTAAGTCATTTGTATAAAATATAGTAATTTGCACTTACATATAATTTAAAAAGAAACAACTAAAACATGCATGATATTGAGCAGGAAATTTAAACAGTAAAGGCAAGGTGTCTTGCCTGGTGTGTCGCCTGGTGTGGTGCGAGGATCATGATGCCATGTTTTGTCCATTAGCCGAGGTCCATGCGAACATGGCCTGAATTTGCGGAAAGATAGGAACGCGTGAGTAGTCGTAGTCAATGAATCCATGGAGAATTGTGGAGATGGACACCTATAGTAATTTTTAGGAATTACTTACAATAATTGAAAACTATGTTTTATTTAGGAAATAAATTTTTGGAAAAAATACCTTAAAAATCCAAAAGTCATTTCTCTACAAAAACTCTAAGTTGTAAAATATGATAAAGGAGGAACTATATTTCAAAATTTAAAATATCTATTTTAGATAAATATTTTAAAATACTGCTAAATTATCTAGACCAAAAAGTATAACTGGTTAAAATAAAAAAAAACTATTTTAGTGGTTAAAAACTAACTTAGAATTTTACTAGAAAATAATATTAATAGTGTAAATAATAATTTCAGCAAAACAACAACTAATAATAATATATAAATAATAAATAAATGACACCATTTCTAATAATTTAGTTAAATGAAGATGATAATAATAATAATGATAATAATAATATTAATATTAAAAATCATAATAATAATAATAATACTAATAATATTAATAACAGAATAATATATATTAATAATGATAATAATAATGATAATAATAACAATGATAATGGTAATAATAATAATTATTATTATAATTATAATAAAAACAATACAGTTTTATCCCTTAACAATAATAATAATAAATAAATAATAATAATAATAATAATAATAATAATGATATAAGTTAAAAAAAACCTATACTAATTCACTGATTCCAATCCAGTGAGAGAGAGTGAGAGATTGGAAAGGGGTTTTCGGGAGAGATTACCGGAGCGGGCGGCGGCGGTGGGCGACGCCGGCGGGGCGGCGTCGACGGAAGGAGGCTTGCTCGCGGGGTTCTTCGGCGCGGAGGCATGGAGGGGAGACGGCGAGAAGATGGTCGGGCGGTCGGGTGCTGCACGCGGAGGAGGCAGCGTTCAGCGGAGGAGATCGGGCGCGCGGCCAGGCGGGGGTTTCCAGCGGCGTTGCCAGAGGAGGAGGTGGCACGGAGGAGGATGTGACGCGGAGGGGGGCCAGGCGGCGGTCAGGCGCTCAACCTAGGGCAAGCCGGCGGCGCGGGTCGGTGGCGAAGGGGGATGAGGGTTTACAGAGGCGGGCGGCAGATCGCTGCGGTGGGCGCGCGACGGTGGCCTGCCGTCGCGGGGGCGGAGCTCCGGGATGCTGGAGGAGGTCGTGGCGACGAGTCCAGGGCTGGGGTTCGGAGGTGGCGGAGCAGGAGCTGTGCGGGTCTTCGGGAACGCGGCGGCGATCTCAGGTTAGGGTTCTTCCTCCTCCTTTTCTATGCATTTGGTGGTGGCGAAGAATTTGGGGGTTTCGATGGTGGTTCCCCGGTGGCCGGTGGTGGAGAAGCCCCGCCGTAGCGAACTCGTTCGCCGGTGGGCGGAGGCGATGGCACGGGGTCGGCAACCGCTGCGGCGGGGATGCTGGTTGTAGGCTGGTGATGGTGTCACGTCGGTTTGCCGGGGAACTGGAGTGGTGGTGGTTGTGCTGAGTTTTCCGGGCGGCGTCGGGGAACTATGATGGTGGCGGAAGGGATGGAACGGGGCAGGTGGTTGTGTCGGCAGGATCCTGCTGATGGTGGCGGAGACGGGATTTTGGGTTGAGTTTAGAGTTAGGATTAGGGCTAAGGTTTACTGTTGTGTGTTGGGGTATGTCCGACACAACGGAGAGGTGTCCTGCGAGACACGAGACGAGTCGGTGTCCGGGATTGTCAGACACGGAACATGATTATGATGTATTTGTATTGGAAAATTTTAGTGGATGGGATGCACGGACACGATACACAATGGGGTGGAAAATTTGGTTGTGGAGAGAATTATGGAGGAGTACCTGCCTATTTATAGGATGTGGAAATTCCCATTAGGATAATGATTGGGATTGTTTTAAACCCAAAATAGATATTTGTAATTTAATTTAAACCAATTTAAATCCAATATCCAATATCCAAACACAAATCAACTTTTTAAATCCTATCCTTCCAGTTTAAAATCAATTTAATTAAATTAAATTCCAAATATAGTTATTAGTTTACTATTTAATTGTATCCATGGAATCAAATCGAAATTTAAATTGTCACAAATATTTCAAAAATACGTTTTCCAAAATACTATAATGATTAATTTCGAAAATACATTATTTTAATAAAATATTAATATTAATAAATCTCGAAAATTATGTATTTTTTAAAATAGATTAATAAATAATTTTGAAATATATGTAGGTACAAATAATGTTCTCATAATTATACTTTTCTAGCATACAATAAAATATTATTTTATTATTAATAATTATGAGAAATGAAAGACTTTATAAATAAAATAACAAACTTGAAAAAAATATATTTTTGGATCGATAACAAAAATAATTATTATATACATTATCTTGAAACTATAAAAAAATTTAAACTAGAAATATGTGCGCTCGCACATATTCGCACTCGACGAGCAACTACGAAAATAAAATTTCGTGCGTGACGTACAATACAATTACGCGACGTACAATAAAAAAATTTTAAATTCACACAAATTTAATAAAAAATAGTAGAAATTTAGGGGTTTTACAACACCAGCATAGACCACCCCAGTATCATCAAGGGAGGGGCCAGCAGCAGCACCAGGCTAGGCCGCAACATGGGAACCAACAAGGAGGTCGAGGGCAGGCATTCATTTTGTCCTTAGAAGAGGCATTAGCATCAAAAGATGTTGTGGCAGGTAACATTCTCGTCGCCTCATATCCCGCAGTAGCATTGTTTGATTCGGGAGCATCCCATTCATTTATATCTGCACAATTTGCGACACGGCTAGGAATGGAGTTCGAGGCATTGCCAGGGAGGTTAAATATACTCACTAGTAATGGGCTCGTAGGAGTTAGTAGAGTCATTCTAGCATGTAGCGTTGTAGTTTGCGGGCATTCCTTACCCGCCCGGTTGATAGAATTTTCTGTTGGAAATTTCGACGTTATCTTAGGCATGGACTGGCTGAAAGACAGTCATGCGACAATAGATTGTCGTAGAGGGAGTGTATCTTTTGATATTCCAGGCATGAAGCGATTCACCTTAGTCAGATCAGAGGCAACTCAGCAAGAGCAGGGAGTAGTAACGGCAATGGAAGAAGTTTAAGTTCTGAAGGTAGTTGAAGAGTTTCTAGATGTATTTTCCGAAGAACTTCCAGGTCTACAACCAGTTAGAAATATTGAGTTTAGTATAGACTTGGCACCTGGAACTAACCCGATATCAGATCGAGTTTACAGAATGGCGGATTCGGAGCAGGCCAAGGTATATCAGCATATAGAAGAACTGAAGGAGAAGAAGTTCATCCAAGCTAGCATATCACCATGGGCAGCACCAGTGGTACTTGTAGGGAAGAAAGATGGGTCATCCAGATTGTGCATTGACTACCGAAAGCTTAACGCGACAACCGTGAAGAACAAGTACCCACTACCCAGGATCGACGACTTGTTTGATCAGTTGAGCAAGGCTAGAGTTTTTTTCAAGATAGATCTTCGTTCAGGGTATCATCAAGTGAGAGTTTGGAAGGAGGATATTCCCAAGACAGCATTCAGGTCGAAGTATGGGAATTATGAATTCTTGATAATGCCATTTGGTTTGACCAATGCTCCAGCAATATTTATGGATTTGATGAACCGTATCTTTATGCCATACTTAGATCAATTTGTCGTTGTGTTTCTTGACAATATTCTCGTATACTCTGCTAGTAAAGAGGAGCATGAAGACCACCTCAGGAAAGTGTTACAGGTTCTGAGAGAGAACCAGTTGTACGCCAAGCTCAGCAAGTACGAGTTCTAGACGAATCGCATTTCATTTTTGGGTCATAGCATATCAGGAGCTGGAGTAGTAGTGGATCCCAAGAAGGTAGAAGCAGTAGAGAGTTGGACAGTAACCAAGACCGTAGCTGATGTGCAGAGTTTCTTGGGATTGGCGGGTTATTATAGAAGGTTCATGTTAGACTTTGCAAGGATTTCAGCACCCATGACCCGCTTAACACGGAAGGATGTGCCATTCGTCTGGTCGGCAGAATGCCAGACATCATTTGAGAATTTGAAGCAGAAGTTGATATCAGCGCCTATTCTTACATTGTCAGTTGGACCCGGAGGTTTTACAGTATATTATGATGCGTCAGAAAAATGACTTGGATGTGTCCTCATGCAACATGGGAAGGTGATAACATACGCATCTAGGCAACTTTGAGACCACGAGAAGAATTATCCAACTCATGACTTTGAGTTGGCGACAGTAGTATTTGCCTTGAAGCTATGGAGGCATTACTTATATGGTGATCGAGTCGACATATACACAGACCACAAAAGTCTGAAGTACATTTTTACTCAGAAGGAGCTGAACATGAGGCAAAGAAGATGGTTGGAGTTGATCAAGGATTACGATGTGGAGCTTCAGTATCACCCCGGCAAGGCAAATATGGTAGCAGCCGCTCTTAGCAGGAGAGGCGGCACAATTATGTTGACAACACAGATGCATATCTTAGAAGACCTTCAAGAGATGGGTATCGAAGTTATACTTCCTAGTGATGTAGGAGTTCTAACAAGTCTACAAGTTCAATTCGACTTGGTAGACAGGATCAAGGCAGCTCAGGCACAGGACCCAAGGATTCAGAAGCTTAGGGCAGAATGTGAGTCAGGACTCAGGAAGGAGATGAGAATTCATAAAGATGGTACACTTAGGTTTGGGTCACGTCTATGTGTGCCTAGTGGAGATATTAGACAGGAGGTTATGACAGAAGCTTACAGTTTCCAGTATTCTGTACACCCTGGAGGGACCAAGATTTACCAAGATATCAAGCAGCACTTCTGGTGGAACGGGATGAAGAGGAAGATAGCTAAATTTGTTTTCGTTGCTTGGTATGTCAGCAAGTGAAGGCAAAACAGCAGAGGCCAGCTGGGTTATTGCAACCACTTCCTATTCCGGAATGGAAATGGGAACATATTACAATGGACTTTGTGACCGGTTTATCGAGATCACCAAGTGGTAAAAATGCTATTTGGGTGATAGTAGATCGGCTTACAAAGGTGGCGCACTTTCTTTCTTCCAGAGTAGGGCAATATACAGAAAGGTTGGCGGAGTTATATATGCAACAAATAGTCAGGCAGCATGGAGTCCCTGTCAGTATTGTGTCAGACAGAGATACCCGTTTTATATCACATTTCTGGAAGAGTTTACATCATAGTCTGGGTACCAAGTTAAGGTTTAGCACGGCTTACCATCCACAGATGGACGGACAATCAGAAAGAACAATTCAGACTTTAGAAGATATGTTGCGAGCATACACTCTGGATTTTGGAGGGTCTTGGAAGAGCCACCTGCACTTAATCGAATTCTCATACAACAAAAGTTATCAAGCCAGTATTCAGATGGCGCCATTTGAAGCACTATATGGTAAGAAGTGTAGGTCACCACTAGCATGGGACGATATCGGGGAGAGAAAGATGCTAGGCCCAGAAATGATTGTTCAGACAGTAAAAGTGGTTAAAGGAATTAGGGAGCGACTTCGAGTTGCGCAAGATCGACATCGTCATTGGGCGGACCAGCATCGTAGGCCGCTAGACTGGGACACCTTCAAGAGGTTGTTCCAGAGGAAGTTCTTCCCAACATCAGAGTTGCGGAAGATGGAAAGACAATTTCAGAACCTGAAGTAAGGAAATATGACTGTTGGAGAATATGTGGCAGAATTCGGCCAACTCAGCCGTTTTGCCAAGAACTTGGTAGCTGATCCTGATGATCGTGCTGAAAGATTCAGATATGGGCTGAGAGAGGAGATCCGCACCATGTGATCTCAGGCGGTGCTAAGAATTATGAAAGGATCCTGGAGCGAGCTCAGGATATAGAGAAGAGTCAACCCGCTCGCTCAAAGAGAAATTATCCTGGAACTAACAACTTCCAGGGTAATCAGAAGAAGCCCAACAACAACAACCGACCTCCTCACCACCAGAAGCAGCATCAACAGGCGAGGAATAATGATAGAGCACCTCAGAGGCAGATCTCTGTCTGTGATTTCTGTAAGAGACCAGGGCATCAGTCGAATATCTGCAGGAAGAGACTAGGATACTGCCTAGTCTGTGGGTCTGCCACCCACCAAGTGAAGGACTGCCCCTCGTCGATCCACCAGACTGGAACAACTCAACAGAAAGGTCCTCTGCCCACTCAGCAACAACAATTTGGGCAGCATCAATAGAAGACTGGGCGAGCTTTTGCCTTAGCAGCAGATGAGGTAGAGCCAGAGCAGAAACCTACAGCTGATGTCATCGCAGGTTTTATTTATGTGCATTCCTATCCTGCCTTAGCTTTATTTGATTTGGGTGCATCACATAGTTTCATATCCACAAAATTTATCTCTGCACACCACATAGATACGGGCTTTAGCAGGAAGATATGTAGAGTCATGACCGGTGGAGGACCCCTACCCATCACTGAGGCCTGTAACTGCCCTATCACCATATCAGGCCACCAGTTCATAGCATCTTTGCTTTGATGCCCTTATCCAACTATGATGTCCTAGGGATGGACTGGTTGAGTAAGAGCATGCGCTGATAGACTGTCACAGAGGATGTGTAGTCTTCAGCCCACCTGAAGAGCCGAAGTTTGAAATCTCTCGAACTCCGGAGGATATGGAGTGTGTTATCTACACCTCTATCACAGAAGAACCCGGACCTCCCCATCCTATCATAGCAGAATTTATGGATGTCTTCCCTGATAGTCTTCCCGAGTTACCCCCAGATCGAGACATAGAGTTCACCATTGACCTAGTCCCTGGCTCTTCCCCTATTTCTAAGGGATGCTACAGAGTCAACCCAAAGGAGGCCAAGGAGATGAAGGATCAGATCAATGAACTAAAGGCTTTGGGATTTATCTGAGACGGAGCTTCACCCTGGGGAGCACCTGTCTTGTTTGTTCCCAAGAAGGACGGAACTGTGCGGATGTGCATTGACTACCGGGCGCTGAACAATATCACCATCAAGAACAAGTACCCTCTGCCCCGGATCGATGACCTGTTTGATCAACTCAGTGGAGCCAAGGTGTTCTCGAAGATAGACCTCAGATCTGGCTACCATCAGATCAAGGTTAGGAAGAAAGACATTCCCAAGACGGCGTTCAACACCAAGTATGGGCAATTTGAATTCTTGGTCATACCGTTTGGACTGACGAATGCTCCTGCTGTATTCATGAACCTTATGAACAAGGTTTTCCATGAATACTTGGATCAGTTTGTTGTTGTCTTTATCGATGACATCCTGATCTACTCGAAGACTGAAGAGGAGCATGAAGAGCACCTCAGAAAAGTTCTGGGAACTTTGAGGAAAGAGAAGTTATATGGTAAGCTATCCAAATGTAAATTCTTTCTAGACAAGGTGGATTTTCTTGGCCATGTTGTCACAGGAGAAAGAATTTCGGTGGACCCTAAGAAGATAGCTGCTGTTGAAAAGTGGTCTACCCCAAGCTCAGTTGCTGAAATCAGAAGTTTCTTGGACTTGGCTGGCTACTACCGAAAGTTTGTGAAGGATTTTGCCAAGATTGCTGAACCGATGACGAAGCTCACTCGGAAGAATGAAGAGTTCATCTGGACAGAAGCTTGCCAGGCATTATTTGAGGAAATGAAGAAGAGACTTACAACAGCCCCGATACTTGCGCTACCCGCAGGTACCAGAGGTTTCTCAATATACAGCAATGCCTCTGGAAAAGGACTGGGTTGCGTTCTTCAACAACACGGGAAAGTAATTACTTAAATATCTAGGCAATTACGGACTCATGAGAAGAACTATCCCACACATGATCTGGAGCTTGCTGCAGTCATCTTTACTTTGAAGCTATGGAAGCATTATCTCTATGGAGAGAGAGTGAAAATATATACAGACCATAAAAGTCTGAAATATGTTTTCACTCAGAAGGAGCTGAATATGAGACAAAGAAGATGGCTAGAACTGATAAAGGATTTTGACATCGGCTTGCAGTACCATCCGGGTAAGGCTAATGTGGTTGCAAATGCACTTAGTCGATACCCAGTGGCGATGTTCTTGACTAAGGAGCGACACTTGTTGGAGGACATAGAGAAGCTTGGTCTGGAGATTGTACTGCCTGAGGAAAAGATAAAGGAACTGGGGCGAGAAGCTATTGTACCTGGAGCTGACTCAACCATGATGCAGTTGCAATTGCGTTCAAGTCTGATGGACAAAGTCAAGGAGACACAATTCCAAGACGAGACGCTTTGCAAACTCAGAGATGAAGTGCTGGCAGGAACACTTGAAGGATTCTCTATCGCCAGTGACGGAGCATTGAAGAATGGTACGAGGTTGTGTGTACCATCTGGCGAACTGAGGAATGAGCTGATGCAAGAAGTGCACCAGTCGTAGTATTCCATACATCCTAGAGCTAATAAGATGTATTGGGATATGCGTACCATTGTTTGGTGGTATGGAATGAAGAAGAATGTATCCAGATTTGTGGCAAGATGTTTGATTTGTCAATAAGTGAAGGCTAGCAGATAGAGACCCGCAGGACTTCTACAGCCGCTGGACATTCCGGAGTGGAAGTGGGAGCATATAACAATGAACTCTGTGTCAGGATTGCCTCGATCCCAAGGAGGGAAGGACGCCATTTGGGTTAATGTGGAACGACTGACTAAGTCAGCTCACTTTATCCCCTTCAAGGTTGGTTTATCCACCGAAAAGCTGGCAGCACTGTACATGCGACACATCTACCGGATTCATGGAGTACCGGTAAGTATTGTATCTGACCGAGATACTAGATTTACCTCTCACTTTTGGAAGAGTTTGCATGACAGCTTGGGAACAAAACTGAAGTTCAGTACAACTTACCCTCCCCAAACTGACGGACAATCGGAGAGGACCATCCAGACGCTAGAAGATATGTCGAGATATTGCGTCTTGGAATTTGGAGGGTCTTGGGAAGACCATTTGCATTTAGTAGAATTCTCCTACAACAACAGTTACCAAGCTAGCATTGGTATGACACAATTTGAAGCTCTTTATGGACGTCGTTGTCGTACTCCACTTGCATGGGACGACGTAGGAGAAAGAGTACTGCTGGGGCCAGAGATGGTGACTGACGCAGCAGAGAAGGTGAAGGTGATCAGGGACAAACTCAGAATTGCCCAAGACAGACAGAAGCATTGGGCAGATAGCAGTCGTCGACCACTGGAGTTTGAAGAATGAGATAATGTTTTTGTGAAGATTTCACCTACCAGAGGAACTATCTAATTTGGCAGAGCTGGAAAGTTGAGTCCCAGATATATCAGACCATTTGAAGTTTTGAGTCGAGTTGGAGAAGTAGCGTATCGGTTAGCTCTACCAGCTAATCTTGAGGGCGTGCACAACGTCTTCCACGTTTCGCAGCTCAGACGCTACATCCCGGATCCGAGTCACATCTTGGACCATTCAGAGCTGGAGATTGGACCCAGCCTTACAGTACCAGAGAAGCCTGTGGCGATTTTGGACAGAGACGAGAAGAGGACTAGGACTTCGGGGACTCTCATAGTCAAAGTTATGTGAAGGCACAATTCCCCAGGCGAGTCTACCTGGGAGCGAGAAGATGAGATGCGGGAGCAGTACCCGTACTTGTTTGAGACCTGAGGTATTTTTCTACCCTATCCTTTAATTTCGAGGACGAAATTTCATAAGGAGGGAAGGTTGTGAAACCCGCAATTTTTCCAGTTACATTTTAAATTTTATTAGTGTGTGTTTGCCAGTTAGTTTTTCAAATTATTTAATAGAAAATTCTTTTAAAAAAATTTCTAGCTCAGACCCGAACCCAATTTGAAACTAAAAATATTTTTAAAAAAATGTTTAGTTATATTTTTCTAAAGAAAAATTATTTATAATTTTAAATTTTAAAGCCCTTTTCCTATTATTTTCTTTTAGCCCACTACATTTGTTTAGCCCAAATATTGGAGACCAAGTCTTGTTAGCCCAACCCTTACAAACCATTAACCATTTAACCATTTAAGAGAAGTCATTCTCTTAAATCCATTAGTATAACCCTCCAAGCCCATGAAACCCAAGCCCATTGGTTTTAATCCTTAAACCCAACACTTAAATCCTTTAATACTTTAGAGGGAGAGAGACTTTAACACTCTCTTCATTTCCTTCTGTTGGTGAAAACTGAGGGGCTTCGACTCTTGGCCGACCCTTCCCGAAACCGTCGCCCCTTGGCCTTCGACTTCCCGAACGGCCGGCGACCCCTCGGTTTCCGGTAACCCCTGCTCACTTCTCCTATTTGTACCCCTCTTACTCATCCCTCCATTCACCATCACCACCAACTCCCAAAACCCCCAAATCTTTGTGCCCTAGATCCGTGCCCGACGCATCCTTCCGTGGCCGATCCAGAGTCCGGCGCACCTCCTCCCGGCCGACCCCTGCCCGGCGCCACCCCTACCGAGGCCGACGCCCTAACGGCGACCAACCCGGCCGCCGTTTTTTCGCGGTCGTGCGCGCCAACCCGACCCGGGCGGCCTCCCCGTTCTCCGGTGCTGTTCTGCGGCACCCCGCCGTTGTCTTTTCCAAGCTCGGGTGCTGTACACGCAGCCGAACCCCGACGAGACGCTGACCGAGCCCGAGACGCTATCCGTGTGTTCTTTTTCTCTAAAATTCACCTGAGAGCTCTAGCCGAGCAATTTCTGGTATATTCCCGTTGCCCCGTTTCCATTTTTATAGTCTGTGATGAATTTGGTCCACGAATTTCCCCGAGAATTCGGTAAACGAGATATTTTCGGGTTTTTCGAAACCCTTTCGGAAACGTTCTGTAAGTTCTCGGAAGATTTCATTAGTTTAGGTTTTCCAATTCCATTTCGGAAATGGTTATGTGGCTTTGATTTCGAGTTGGATTGGTTCTGTGGATTTTTCGAGTTAATTTCGGGTTTTCCGAATTTCCTTCGGAAACGTTCTGTCGGCTTCTCGGAAATTTCCAAGCTAGCTTCGGAATAGCTCTGTGATTTTCTCGGTTTAAATCTGTAGTTTTGTTTTGGTTTACTTCTGTGATATTTTGGGTTTCCGGGTAATTTCGGTCTTTCGAATATCCTTCGAAAACGTTCTGTGGTTATATATTTTCGGGCTCGATATTATTTTCGGGTTAATATTATTGGTGGATTGAATAGTTGGAGTTTCCCTGATTTGGGATATTATTTGTGTTGTTGGAGCATTTTCCTAGTTTTGGGTTGTCCCTAAAGTAGAGGGATTGCTGCCGAAATTTTATAAAACTTTATGGATTTTAAATCGATTTTCGAAAATATTTATAAAAATTGGATTTTGGCGACGACCGTATCGGTTAATGGGCCTTAGCGAAATGCAAACGAAACCGGTTTTACCGGACGTTGAGGCATTAGCTATTTTTGACGATTGGACCAATATCTGAGACTCGTAAATTAATTCAATTTAATTTAAATTATTATTTTATTTTGTAAGTAAATTGTAGGATAATTTTGGAGACTAACAAAAGTTTTCTTCTTATTTAAATTCATGTAAAATGGTCTGTAAAGGGCATAAGCCCAGTTTTATTATTTTCTGTGGTTTTGTAATAAGTTAGTTAAATTTTTATTCTTTACTGGTTGTGGTTGACGTAAACACGTAAAATAGTAAAATAATTATTTTATAGAAAATCAATATTATTTTCTCACATTAAATAAATTAGGAAAATTACAAGTTATTATTTAAACAAGTTTCATGTTCTTCTCATTTAAAGAAAAATGTAGTTTTATTATATAAACTATAAAATACCAAGTTTTGCCAATAAACCGATAAATACAAAGTTTTTCCGAAATTATATATAAAATGATCTTTCCATCATAATTAAATGTAACGCATTAGATAATCGAGTTTTGTTTGTGTTAGTATAATAAAGATTAAAATTGACTAGGACAAATTAGAGATTATAACTAGCACATCTAGCATGGCAACTTTGAAAATCTAAGACCGACTTCTCGATTGTAGGATTTCGAGGACAAGTCTAAAATTCATCTCGGAGACATTACCCTCATTCCAGTCAAACCAAGTCAAGTACATTTTGTGGTAGTTTACAAGTATTTAGTAATCGTTTTATTGCAAGTTTAAACCACGATGCAACACGGAACTCTCTCTGAGAGTATTGACTGATAAACTGTTTGGTACTGGGGGAGTAGTGTAATGAGTATGACCACATCCAAAATAATATAATGACTGTGTTAGCTTATCCCTCATACACACGGGGATAAGCCATATCGTATCAATATGATACAACTGTACAACCCAATCCGGTCATATTCATTGCCTATTCACATCACACTGTTTTAACTGCTGGAAAACTATTTATTTCAAATTGTTTAAAAATGCATAACTCCATTATTATTTCAATTGTTAAAATATCATGAATTGTACTTTGCTCCCTCCTGACTGAAGACTATATTTTTAGGTCCTATTGATGATGCAGAGCTACTGATTAGTAGTTATTATGATCCTGAGTTGTATCCAGCTGTGCTACCAGATGATGCTGGACTTGGAGATGACGAGTCTATCTTTTAGCTGTTGTCATTTTATATTTTCCAGTTGTTGTTTGAAAAGACTATTTATTTTTATCAGTTGTAACTTTGTTGGACAATTTTTAATTATCGGAATTTTAAAGTTGTGGCAATTAGTCTGTGTTGTTGATTACCTGCATGAGTGATACAGCTTACTGCCGCCGTCTCAACAACGATGCATGCTGGGCATGATCAGATTCGACCCAAGAAACTGGGATCGGGTCGTGACAGAAACCAACCAAAATTTATTCCAAAATGAGTCTCGGAAATACCGAGAACACAACCGAAAACTACAACCGAATCCCGTTGTGGGATCGGGGACCAAGAATCATCATCGACAATAATGAAAATAGAATGGGTCAAAGGAATTATACCTCAGGTGCTCGGCTAGAGCTCTCCGATGGTAAAATTAGGGAAATGGAACTCACGGACGGTGAATCGGCTCGAGACAGCACCTCGTCGGGGTACGGCTGCGCTGGACAGCGGGATCCGGAGATCGGGGCACGAAGAAAACACGGACAGCGGGTTTCGGAAACCCGAGGACAGTGCTGGACAGCACTGTTCGGATCAGTGGGAGTGTGGGAGGCTCGCTGGAACCTGAGCAGAGGGGAACGGCCGGCCGGAGCACGGGACAACGCCGGAGGAGGCCGGCGGGGCCGGAGGCGGGTGGCGGGCCGAGAGGGGCGCGCGGAGTGGCGCGAGGCCGGCAGGGGGTGCGGCTGCGGGCGGAGCCGCGGGGACAGCGATGGCGGGGGTCGTCGCTCGGGGAGGATCGACGCCAGGGTCGGTGGAAGCCGACGGCTAGGGCTGGTCGCCGGTGAAGGGGATCACCGAGCGAGGTCGCCGGTGGCCGCGGGTGGCGCACCGGACAAAGAAGGCGACGACGGGATCCACTTGGGGTCGACCGAGAAGGGCTCGGGCAACACTGGAAGTAGCGTCGGGGAGCGCACCGAGGGGTTCGGCCAGAAAAATCGTCGGACAGGGGCGCGGCTCGGAGTTTAGGGCACAAGGGTTGGGAAATTGGAAAAAGAGGGTTTTTGAGTGTGGTGAAAATGAAATGTGGTAGAGAGGATAGGTTTTATAGAGGATTTTCGGGGAGAAGAGCAGTCGGCCGTTGGCCATCGGAAAGCCGAGGGGTTGGCCGACTGACGCTTGGAAGAGGGAAATGAAAGGGTTCATTCTCTCAGGATTTAAGTATAAGTGAGTAAATGAGAGAAAGAGATATAAGTGAGTGTAAAGAGTTTTTAATGAAGGTTTTAAATAAAAGTTTTTTTAATAGTATTTTCTTTAATTAATGATATAAATAAATATCAACAATTTTGTTTTAGGAAAAACCTAAATTGAGTTTTTCGAAATGGATTCAAGATGGGTTCGAAACGGGTCAGGACGGGTCAGGCCCAATCAATCAAAAATTCTAGGATTTAATAATGTTTCAAAAATATGTTTTTCGTAAAAATTCAAAAATGATTTATAATAATAATAAGCTAATTAAATTATTCAATTAATTAACTGAATATTTTACGGTTCTGACTAAACACTAAAATTTCAGAAATAATAATTTAATTTTAAAATAAAATAACACTAAATTAATTAATAAAGGTTACGGGTTTCACAATCTGGAACCGGCACTCCAAAAGAACTCAACCGATCCCTAGTCAAAAGGCGACCCAGTAGGAGCTTGTAGATACACAGCTGCATCTTCCTGGCCAGACCCTTGCACCAAACGAACTTGTAGATACACAGCTGCATCTTCCGCAGGTATTCTAGCCAAGGCCGTGGTCTTCTTCATTCCTTCGAAGGTAATTGCGCTTGGTTCGTCTTGCCGTTTTTATCGCTCGGTTTATTGTACATTTCTTTCATTGGGATAGTTGGTAGTGGACTTTGTCTCCGCCCAACGATTGTATTATAAATATTCGAGTTGATATTTATATTATTATTCTTTTCATTGTGGATGAGATTTAGTTTGTCTTGGATTACTACATTTTACAGCTTATGTATTCATACGAGACCTATGTATTTCGTATGAATACAGCTGGCATGTCTACGTTCCTAGTCCTACGTATTTTGGGACTGGGGCGTTACATGTTTTTGTGGTGGCCCATGCAGGTCAAGATAAATTGTTTGGTTACTTTACCGTACCAAGCAAGCCTGCGAATAGGATTAGAGTCTAGGATCTCATCCACATAATTGACCTCCTCGATTCTACTTTGACTCCCTTGATTTGTATCTTGCTTGATTCCCTCTACCGTTAATTCTTATCCTTCTTTCATGCTTGATGTTGGTTAGGAAGGTAATCCATACTAGGTCGACTTGTCCTATTGTCCCGTCACCCTGCTAGTTTAACTCTTGTAAGTTGGGTAGAATACCTTACGACCTAACCTTCCTTGTGACCTTAACCCAGTCTTAAGCAAGTAGACAGTAGTACGACTGTATAGGCACCAACCTAGGACATAACTAGATTCTTGAGAAGTTTGAACTAGTTCCACTTCTTTCAATATTAATCGTGCTCCTGCTTTTACTAATTTTGACTATCCTACGCTGCTAGTTTAGCTCAAGTTTTGCAAGCTTATTCCCTTATCAAGCTTGATCATGACATATTTTATTGGGTGCGCACCCACTAATATATTGTCTAATCAGAACCGGTGCTTGATGGTCTGATCAACCTATTGCACTTTGGTTCGCTTTATTTATCATTTTACGTGGATGGAGACATAGCTAAACTTGTCCTCTAGAATCCCATCTGCGATAGCCTTGGCAATTCTTTTTGAATTACTCACTCGCCTTTGAACCACATATTGGTATTCGAAAACAACTTCTTTGGCCTCATATTGGTTTTCGTCTCTCACTTAGTTAGACGAAGACTCGTACTTGATAGATAGAAGCCAAGTGTTCCCCTATGACCATGATAGTTATAGTTAGCCATCAACCAAGCCACGTAATTACAACTTCATCTCGTGTTATTCGTCGTATCCTTCGACTCTTGATCGTGGTCTCTAATCAATTGAAAATTAGAAGTGACTAGAATTATTTCCTTAACCACCCCTAAACTTAGACACGTAACTTCACTCTAAGGAACCATGTACCCTTGCTCTCTAATTACTTTACCTTCATTACCTAACCCTTAAATCCTTCTTTATCTTGCATTAGCTAGCGACCCTCATCCATTACCATATCCGTCCATTATTTTTGTATTTATCTAAATCACGATTCCTAACGCATATTTGTGTTAAATGTTGTTTTTTTTTGCCTCGTTCAACGATTTGATCGTACCCTTGTATCTTCTCAACCCCCTACTCATTTTTATTTCGAGGACGAAATTCTTGTAAGTTGGATAGGATGTAAAACCCCTAAAATTTTACTATATTTTTCTTTTAATTTCGGTACTGATTTAAATTTTTGTATTTTACGTCGCGTAGTTGTATTCTACGTCGCGCGCGAATTTACGATTTTCGTATTTTCTCGTCGAGTGCGAATATGTGCGAGTAACATATTTTAGAAAAATAATTTTTGATGTTATTATCAATGGTGGTTTCAAAATAACATATAAATAATTATTTTTATAAAAAAAAGATAATTTAGCAAGAAGGTATTTAAAGATTTGATCTTTATGTTTACTTTCGAAATATGTTTTATCCAAATTAGTAAAAATATAGTTTGAAAATATTTCCTATTAATACTTAAATATATATTATAATTTTCAAAATTATTTAATATTGATATTTTATTATTCAAAAAGTTATTTAAAAATATTTATTATTTTATTATTTTCGAAATTATATTTATTGGTATTTTTGAAATATATTTGGAAAATATTTTGGCCATTTTAAATCTCGATTAAATTTTATGGAATGATTTAAATAAATAAAGTAATATCCATATTTGATATTGATTTGATTTTTAAACTAACAGAATTAAATTTGATTAAATTGGTTTTGTATTTGAATTTGGATGATTGATTGATTTAAAGTAAATTACGAGTTATCTATTTTTGGGTTCTAAATCTTCTCCAAATCCTTATCCAATGGGTATTCCCACATCCTATATATAGGCAGGTACTCCTCCATAATTCGCAATCACAACCAAATTCTCCACAAAATTCGTGCAACGTACTGTGCATCGTGTCGGTGACGCAGAATCTTATTCCAGTTCTTTACAGTCATCCACGTCGTGTCCACAGTCCGGACACGACGACAAAAAAATCATACAACCCATCTCCATCCTCCTCCACGTAGCTCGGCACCACCCCTTCACCGTTCCGCCGTCATCACCGTATCGACCACCACACCGCTGCCCCACGTCGCCGTTTCACCATCACCCCGCCGCATCCATAACCACAGCCAACCCACGACGAACGACCAACACCACCGTCACCCCCGCTGCCATCAACACCTACTGCCACGACCACCACCCTTCGATCAATCCCAGACGCGGCTACCCGACCTCCCCGTCTCCCAAACTCCTCGGCATCTCCGTCGGATCCCAGCGCCCTACCTCCGACTTCACCCCGCGACAAACAGCGACAACACCACCAGCCATCAACACCACCGGAACCCTAAGCCACTCCGGCCCTCCTCGCCGGCCAACCACCGGAGACAACCCCCATAACCACCACCAACCCAACCAACCCATCGTCACCACCACCAAACTCATCCAGAGAAAAAAAGAAGAAGAAAAGGAACCCTAACCAAACGCTCACCTCCGGCGAGCTCCGCCACCATCTCCGCCGGCTGCCTAGCCCCTCCTCCACGATCTGGACTGCGCCCAAACCCCTTCCTCGTCGACCGCACCCCGAACCCCCAACTCCCCTTCCCGCCGGCGTGCGCCGACGCCGACCCTCATCAGCCGAGAAGCCGCCAGCTCCGCCTAAGTCCCACCGCCCCTCGGCCGCGACCCAAGCTGCTCCGCCGCCCTCCTCCTGGAATCCACCGCTCTCCGCCCCTTTCCGCGCCACGACCGCCTCCACCCGAGACCTCCGCCACCAGGCCTCTACTCCTTCTCCACCGCGCCTGGATCGGCGACCAACTCGCGGGAGCCCGCCTCCTTGATCATCTCCCCCGGCTCCCTTCCCAGCTTGCCGACGACCCCCTCCGCTTCTTCTCCCCAGCTCCGCCGAGCACCCGCCCACGCCGCCGGCCGCCCGCTCTCCCTCTCGCTCTCTCCGATCACCTCTCTTTCTCTCTCTTCCCTCTCCTCTTTCTCTAAGCCCCCTTCACTCCTCTTTCTGTAGAAGGTGGATAAGAGTAGTTTATTATGTTTTTTTATTTTTAATTTGTATTTTTTGGTAAATAGTGTTTATCTGTGTTTTTATATTATTATTATTATTATTATTATTATTATTATTATTATTATTATTATTATTATTATATCACTTGATGGTATAATATATGTTTGTATATCTATAATTAGTGCATTATAATAATAAATGTACAAATATTGTTTACTATTAGTACTATTATTGTTATGTTGATAATCTATATCTATAATATTTTCCAAAAAAATTATTTGGTAACAAAAAAAATATTATTATTTTTTTTTATTTTTGGGATTGGCCATATCACTATTTTAAATCGAGTTAGAACCCTAGAAATATTATTTCTGTATTTTCTACCTATTTTCTAGACATAGTATTTAGATTAGAAACTAAATATTGTTATACTACCTATAGTATTTAATATAGTCTTACGCTTAAGATATGGCTATATTATTTTGGAAGATTTAGTTGTAATTTTTTTTTTTTTTGCCTAAAAACTTTAGTTGATAAAATTATGGTTTTAAGAGGTATTTTTAGATTTCAAAGTAATTATCTAAAAATATTCTAATAATAAAAATATATTTAAAAAGAATATAGATATTTTCTAAAATAGTTATTTATATATATAAAACTTCTTCGATTATTAAATCTTACTCTTGGCTAATCAAAACATTTCCATCTTCTTGCAAATCTCGAACTTCCCTATATCATTCCTAGCTAATTCAAATATTCTGAAACCAATAGAACTGTCCGTACCATCATCCGAGGCCGACATGCATAGTTGTAACATCGCAGTCATACTCCATGCCACATTAATCATCGCAGCACACCAGACGACCCCTCAGGCAAGTATACCTTGCTAATTAAACTGTCAATTATTTATTTACTGCATTATTTACTTTATTTCATATTGTTAGTTTCCTTTGATATAAACTGCGCGTCCAAGCCACACTTGGGTGCAAGCGACTTTATTAGTCGTTTTATTTTACTTTATGCATGTTGACTTAGTGTTAGCGGACTACCTTCTTGTTGGGGGATATCCTTATATCTTCATTTGGCTGTGACACTAACACTACACGGTTTGAGACAGTTTGATAGGGGCACGACTAATGGACTGGCCCTCTCTAAAGTCGTGTGACGGTAGATGATCGTAACTGCTATGACTAGGGTTTTAGAGACTCAAGCAGTTACAAAACTGGGCGAGCCATGGACATGACTTGAATAGTGTGGGATATATTGGGGGAGGACAGTCGCTAGTGCGTATGGGAAGCCAAACAGGTAAACCACAGTCTCCGGATGGAACTGTGACGATATATTTGCAGATGCCCTCTGACGTTTTAGACGTTACGGATGGATACAGATGACTGGATGCCAGTTACGTACACATAGCCTAAAATTCCACCCATGCGCATGAAAGTTGTCCTCTAAATTGCACATTAGGCGGTTAGAATCTCCTTTGCATGTTTATGTCTAGTTTATATATTATTTTTATTCTGACAGTTCATATTAGCTTGTTCTTCCTGTATCTTGCTACGTCCGTCTGAGGACCTGGTTTTTTCTCAGGTGTGTGTTCATGTCTTCCGCAGGTATTCTAGCCAAGGCCGTGGTCTTCTTCATTCCTTCGAAGGCAATTGCGCTTGGTTCGTCTTGCTGTTTTTATCCCTCAGTTTATTGTACATTTCTTTCATTGTGATAGTTGGTAGTGGACTTTGTCTCCGCCCAACGATTGTATTATAAATATTCGAGTTGATATTTATATTATTATTCTTTTCATTGTGGATGAGATTTAGTTTGTCTTGGATTACTACATTTTACAGCTTATGTATTCATACGAGACCTATGTATTTCGTATGAATACAGCTGGCATGTCTACGTTCCTAGTCCTACGTATTTTGGGACTGGGGCGTTACAAGAGGTCTATACTAGACCCATCCTTCATTACTTTCCTGATAGCAAATTTAAGAATCCCCCTATGACGTAGGACAGTCTTGAACGTGACAGAATGATTATTGTTAGTAGCACACGTCCAAAAATTGTTCTGCTTCACGTATCCGCTATGCATCCAGGCAGCCCAGAGAGACCCCCCATTGAGGAATTTCTATGCCAGCTTAAGTGCGGAGGCCTCCCTAATCTCAAGCAACGGCCTAATCCCCACTCCACCCTTCTTCCTGGGTCGACAGAGCTGCTCCCAAGATATCGCATGTATACCCCCCGTCAAATGAAGTCTGCACATAGCTGATCCACTTTTCTAACTGTGGCAGTAGAAAGTAGGATGGATTGCAGTCAGAAATGAGCAACAGCCGTAATCACCGATCTAACCAGCTCGATGCGCCCTCCAAAAGACAATCCCGAAGCTTGCCACCATTCCACTCTTCGCTGGACGTATTCCACCAAACTATGGCAGTCCTGATCCCGCGCATAGCTGACCATGAGAGGTACGCCTAGGTAGCACACCGGAAGGTCACTCCTCTCGATACCCAGCACGTCAGCCCGTTCCTCCTTCTGGGAACATAAGGAGCTGAAGTACACCCGACTCTTCTTCCTGTTCAGCTGAGAGGGAATGTAACTCTTCTATAATCTCTGCAAGCGTCTGCATACCCTCCATCGATGGCTGGATAAACACCAAGAGATCATCAGCATATATGAGGTGGGTGACTGGGGGATTCACCCTCCGGAACAATGGGACCAGCCTTCCTCGGTGCACTGCTAAGTCCATCAGGCATGTGAAGTATTCCATAACAAGCGTGAACAGGTAAGGGGACAGGGGGCCACCTTGCCTCAGCCCATGATTGCTCTGGAAGTATCCGTAAGGAATGCCCTGGATAAGGACAGAGAAGGTGGAGGACGTGATGCACTCCCGGATCAGAGCAACCCAGTGGTCCCCAAAATCCATGGCGGACATCAGATGTGAGAGGAAGTCGCGGTTGACCATGTCATACGCCTTCCTCAGATCCAGTTTCACGCAAGCCTTCTCCCCTCCATGTCTGCTAAAGCCCCTCACCATCTCATGAGCCAGGAGACTGTGCTCAGCAATCGACCTTTCCTTGATAAACGCAACCTGGTTTGGAGATACCAAGTCCTGCATGATCCCATCCATCCGCCGGCACATAAGGTGCGTAATTATCTTATAAAGATAATTACAGCACGCAATCGGTCTGAAGTCCGCCAGCGCAGTCGCTCCCTCCTTCTTAGGCACCAAGGTCAGAAAGGTGTGGTTCAGTTCTTTTAGCAGCTTTCCTTTGATGAAGAATTCCTGTACAACCTCCAAGACCTGATGCTTCAGAGTGTCCCAGTGGCATTTGTAGAACCCACTGCTAAAACCATCCGATCCAGGAGCCTTGTTGGGATCTGCCAGCTTGACAATAGCTTCCACCTCCTCTAATGTAACAGGGGCAAGAAGAATGCTATTCCTGTACGGAGTCACCAATTTTTTTGTAACTATCTCTGGGAACACAGACGTGTAGTCAGTCTGAAAATATAACTCAGAGTAGTACTTGACCGCCTCGTCCTAGATTGCAGCCGGCTCCCCCACAAGATTGTCATCCATATCCAGAAGCTGGTGGATGTGATACCTATGCTATCTGGTCCGGATGACATCATAGAAGAACTTGGAGCACCGGTCGCCGTCCTTGAGCCATGAGCATTTGGCCCGCTAAGCCGTGCTAATCTCCTTCTGCAGCCGCATGATGTTGACCTCATCGATCAGCTCCTTCTCTCTAGCCGCCAGGTCCCCATTTAGCATGTCAGCTTACATGTCTTGCTGGATAGCCCGTAACTCCACCTCCTTATCTTCTCAGGAAGTCTTAGGCAACCCCTTCACCCATCCCCGAAGAACCTGCTTCGTGGCCTTGAGACGACGTACCAAGTGGAACTGAGCCGTCCCCTCCTGTCCGCTAGTAAGCCCCTCTGAGACAGCCTCCAGGTAGCCCTCCGAGAGATACCAACTGTTATTGTACCTAAAAGGATGGGACTTCCTAGGAGACCTAGAAGTGAAGTCAACCCGGATGGAGAAATGATCGCTCGTCCTAGCAGCTAGGCCCTTCGTCGAAGTGTTGGGGAAATGCCAGAACCATTCCCCATTGCCCAAAGCTCGATCAAGCTGACATGCAACCCTGTTCCGAATTGCTTTATTATGCCAAGTCCAGATGAAGCCAGAGCGAGACAATCCCTGGAGCCCGGCCTGGAGGAGGCATCTCTGAAAATCATAAATAATAGAGTCTGGAACTGGCCGACCACCCACCTTCTCCTCTCGGTACAGAAGGGCATTGAAGTCCCCGATCATAAGAAGAAGAAGAGTCGATGAATCTGCTGCAGATGCGACACGAGAGATGTTGCTCCACAGGGACTCCCTTTTTCGTCTGTCGATGTGGCCGTAGACGGCCCCCAGTAGGAACCGAAATCCGCCCTTGTTCGAGAAGGAGATGGCAATCAACTGCTCTGTCATCAAGATCAAATCTCCATCCTAGTACTTCGAGTTTCATCTAACCCAGATCCTGGCCATGTCACACAGAGCCAGGTTGTGCAGTTGGGCCCAATGGGATGGGGTCCTCCGAGCAAGAGTCTTCTCTCCTTTAATCTTGGTCTCTAACAGAACAGAGATGTCACACTTCTCTCTGTGAAGCACCCCACAAATCTCTCTCCACCTCCCTAGCGAACATGCTCCCCTCATATTCCAGGCAATAATAGCCATTAATTAATGAGAGGTTGGGTCCCCTGGAAAACACCCGGATCGGCACCTGGGGGGTGTGCCACATCCGTCGCTAACAGATCCTCCTCCATCCCAGTCGGAATGGCCTGCTGGGGAACGGCCGGAGAAAGTACCAAAGCCCAGGCAGGATTGTCAACACACACCGCCTTCTCTCTGTCAGTAGAGTGCCCCCCTCCCTGGAGGGGCCGTCACTCAGCGGCCCTACAACACGTCTCTTCCTACAGTAAACCTGCCCCTCAGCCGATCCGCCACCCCCTCGCGCCTCGATCCCCGACGCCACCATGCCTCTGGTAACTATACTACTCTGCCCCGGGCAAGTGGTCAACGTCCTACTCGTGGAAGCAAACTGGGTAGAGACAATGAGGCCCATCCCACCATCGTTCGCTGGACGGGTTTCTCTCCTGCCAAGACCTCCTCTCCATTGTCAATACGGAAATCCATGTCACTAGGCGAGTCTGGAGCCTCACTCAGTGCAGTAGTAGGCTCCACTTGAGGACCTGCCGCCGAACAAGCACTGGCCAGATGCCCGAAGCAAGAACATCGGAAGCAGGTAGGTGGGACCCATTCGTATTCCACCTTCTGTGTAAGCACCTCGCCAGAAGGAATCTTATATTCCACCACCTTCGGTAGCTCTCCCCCGGCCCGAATCTCCACAAAAATCCTGGCGTACATCAACCTCGACCGGAAGGCCATAGCTTCATCCGCCTTGATCGGGGTGCCCACCAAGCTCGCCAAATGCATCAGCAATGGTATACTCCAGAACCGGATAGGGAACTCAGGGAAGCGAATCCATACTGGTATGGCATTCAGAACTTTCCTCTCATACCGGAGCTCCGGAGTCCATTCCTTTAGAATGATAAGTCTACCGTCGAACGTCCAGGAACCGCCCTGGAGGATCCTAGCGACATCCTCCGCAAGCCCGAACTTCACATAATAGAAGTCGTTCTCGTGGATAAAGAACTCCATACTCCCCTTAGGCTGCCAGACCCGCGCTGCATAATCCCGGATCTGTCCGTAGAACGGCTTGTTGCCTAGGACGTACAACACCAAAGTGTTCTTCCAGTATGCTGTCACCTTTTCTATCTCCTCCGCAGGGAACGAGGCCCGGAAATCCCTCCCTACCTTGATTGGCGGCACATACTCCATCGAAGCGGGGGTTTTCGGCCCCACAGGTTTGCAAATGTCTGCCCAAGACCGTCCAGCCGAGCGAGAAAACGTCCCCTGTGGCCTGGGGACTCCCTCCGGAGGGGAAGACCCAGACCCCTGACCGCCGAGATCCACCGCCTTGCTCTTCCCCTTATCCGCCGCGGTCGCCTTGGGCCGCCAGCCTACTGCTCTCCCAGCAGCCGCCAAAGGACCACGAGCCGATGCCCGCGCCCCTGAACCTCCCTGTCGTCTATCAGCCGGATGACGATCCCTAATATGGCCATGTTCTCCTCCAACCTTGCCGCCGGTCTTTGCCACACGACAACGTAAAATCGTAGTCCATCCTCCTCCCTCCATCTGGCCCCCCTGAGAGCCAGATCCTGTTCCAAATTCAAAAGTCGGGGCGTTGGGACCACCCCGCAAGATCCGATCCCCGTCCGATCCCCTCGTCGGAACTTCCGTCAACGAAACCGTCGCTCCCGTCCCCCTCCGCCGCCGGGGGATGCGCCACCACCTACCACGGATCCGGGGAGTCTGCCCGACACCCCCACACCTGATCCAGCCCCTCCGCCACTGCCTACGGGGGCGTTGCCACCGGCAGCCGAACCGGGGGGGTCCGCCCAACCCCCCCCCCCCCCCCACAGAAGATCCCGCCCCCCCCCCACCGTCGGGGGGGGGAGGGGGGGACGCCGCTGACGTCAGCCCGTCGGGGGGGAGGGGTCCGCCCGACCCTCCCGCTGCTGATCCCGCCCCCCTGGCCTGGGGGGGGGGGGCGCTGCCGCTGACCTGGGGGGGTTGCCCGGCTCCCCTTCTTTCCGGTCTTCCTCCCCCCGCCGACGAGGGAGTCCGGTGGCTGCGGGAGGGGGGGGGGAGAAACCCTAACCCGAGTCTCCTGTTCGCCATCGCCCAGAGCCGCTTGTGATACCATCGTTATATATATATATATATATATATATATATATATATATATATATATATATATATATATATATATTCACCAAACATGAAAATGTATTTTTTTCCAGAAAATTTAGTTAAAAATAATAATTCTAAAATATAAAATTTTCAGCTATACAATATTTTATGTACAAAAAACAAAAAAACAAAAAACAAAAACACACAACCACCAATTCCAGTGGCATGCTTGTGTTCTCGAGCTGGGATCTATCTGGTTCATTTTCGTAAGACAAACGTTAAGGGCACTACACATTTTACTAGAGACAACACCAATGTCAATAATTTTTAATTACCAAAATATTCTTGAAAATTTGTTGGGAGAAACACAGTCTTAGAATTGTCATCCTAAGAAAATTAAAATGTTTGATTCTTTAGGACTGCTGAAAGTTAAAAAAAAAAAGATTCTTCTGCCAAATGTTGGCGGTCTAGTGTCGTCTCGACGGAAATGTATCAGATTCGTAGATTGAAAAAAACACATGATGATTCCTAAACCTAAAATCTACTAAGTAATGTTTATAAACACATGAAATCAACACGAAAAATAACATTTAAAAATAGAAATCGTATAATTGTAAAAATTTATTTTGAGGAAAGACCTTGATTGGGAAGGAGTTTTGTTTGGTGTCATCTCTCATTAGGGTTTGGAAGAATTATGTTTGTAACGTGAAGCGTGATGATGTAGAAAGAAGAAAGTAGGAAGAAGAATACATAGAGAAGAAAGATATAAATTATAATAGTTTTGATGTGTTGTTCATATCAAATATTGATGTGCCCTTAAAAAAATGACTTAAAAGGTGTTACCCCTATTATGTGTCATCCCATAACAAAATGTGTATTGCCCCTTAACATTATTCTTTTGTAACGGAGGAAGAAAAGTATTACTAATTCTAAAACTGCGTCTTTTTTGTGTAATGTAGCCAAGCATGGCCGGTTCTAAGCTCAAGGGAGCACAAGGCGAACATTCAACATGGGTCCCATATATAATATAAAAAATAAAAAAATTATTCTTATCAACAAAATTTGAATTAAAGATCTCTAAAGTGCAAGACTAATATATAGCAACTGTACCACAGTTATTTTATGTAAATGATACACCATAATTATTTTATGTTAACTACTACACTCTAATTATTTTTTTATAATTAACTTACATTTTAATTTTTGGGCCCCAGTAAATATGGGACCCGAATCGGGTGTACTCGGTACACTTGCTCAGGGTCGACACTGTAGCCAAGAGAACTATATTAACCTGTAATAATCTCTATCAAATATTGATGTGCCTTTAAAAAAAAAAATTTGACCGCGGGAGTGATCGTGCGCGTGCCTGCACGTCGACGTGTCACCCTCCTGCCCTCCCCTGCACCACATCGGGCCCATCCCAAAATTTTTGAAGCCTCCCTCCAATGGAGGGGCGACACGTGACCTGTGGGTCAGGACTGTCCAAACCGGTGAGCAACTTAACAGCTCCATAAAAAAAATTGACTTGAAAGTGTTACCCTTTGTCATGTATCCCTATTAACAAAAATGTGTAGTGTGCTTAACATTGACCTTTGTAATGGGGAAGAAAATGCTACTAGTTATAAAGTTGGGGTCCTTTATGTAATTGAGCCAAGATAACTATATTAACCCCGTAATAATCTCTCTTGTTCGTGAACGGAGCTTCCGCCTAGAAAAAACCACTCCTCTCACTCTCTCTCCCCTCCTCCTCCTCTCTTTCCTCCTCTCTTTCAGATCTTTCCTCTCTTCTTCTTCCGTCAAACCCTAGAATTCAATTCCATCGAACCCTAATTTTCTCCGATCCTCTCCCCCCTCTCTCCGCGCGCGCGAGTTCGGTCGGCCATGGAGGACGTGGACGAGTGCTCCTTGACGCAGCTCATCGATGGCGACGGCGAGTTCAACGTCGACGGGCTCGACCGCTTCATGAAGACGGTCCGGCTCGCCGACTGCGGCCTCTCCTACGCCGTCGTCTCCATCATGGGCCCACAGAGCAGCGGTATAAGGAAATAAAAATTAATTGGACTTGATTTCATTTTCATCACATTTCCTTCCTTCATTTTGCGTTTCTTTGAATTTAGTTATTTATATTTGGCACAGGAGATGTTTGGAATTTACAAATCTTATTGTTTAGTTCTTTATCTAGTGATGTTTCCCGCGAAATTTATATAAGACAAAAGTGGTATATGATTAAAACATCCAAGTATATCCAATGTGTCAGGTTAAACTCGGTTAGCTCTCCATTAAGATTAAGACAAAGGATGCTCATGATTACTTCATTTGGAATATACTTTACTTTGATATTTTGTTCATTGTTATTTCTTGGGTTAAATAAAATATGTGTGTGTGTGGGTTGGGGGGGGGGGGGGGGGGGGGGGGGGGGGGGGGTGGTCAAGAGAGTGCCGAGAGGCACGAGTCACAATGCCAACGACACGGGTCACTAACTAGTCTATATATATAAAAGAGTGATGTTTTTTTTGCCAATTTTATATAATACAAATGATGGTCAGGGTTAAAGCACATAAGCATATCCAATGGTCAAGATTAAAACTTGGTGAGCTCTCCATTAAGACAAAGGACGGTCATAATTAATTCATTTAGAATGTACTTTACTTTTGATATCTTGTTTATTGTTATTTATTGGATAAAATAAGATATTTGGAGGAGCGTCGAGAGAGTGCCGAACACGGGTCACTAACTAGTATCATACAAGTATAGGGAGTTTCTAATTATTTCATATAATGGATAATGATGGTTGGTGGAAGTGCACAAGATGATGGATAATGATGGTTGGTGGAAAATTTTGTACGAGATCCTCCAACTTTTCGAAATATGGCAGCCTTGACTTGTCAATTCTTTAGAACTCCTCCATCAACCAACTTTATGTGCTAAATAAGAAAAAATAGTGTTCGATTGTTCATAACAATGTTCGGTTGGCTACATGTACTTCTAAAGGTTATAATAAGTTCTAAATGGTTAACGATAAATGTAAATGGTGACAGCCATCTTGTTTATAACCAATCCAACACTATTATTACAAACAAAACGACACTAGAACAAATTTTTTCTTATTTACTAAATAAAGTTGGTTGAAGGAGGGGTTTGTAAGGAATTGACTTGTCAACACGATGGACTACCATATTTCGGTAGTATGGAGGGTGGCTACAATTTTTTTTTTCTTCCTATTTTTTATGTATTTGAAATGTAAACACAATATAAGTTTTTGACTACGTTGCAATGATGAGAGTATGACACGACATATATGACATGGCATCAATTTGGTATGTCCTTGTGTAGTTTGTGGTGCTTCGCTCGTGTTTGATATGCGTCCAATGCGAGGTGGCATGGGCAAGGTACCTATTTTTGTAGTTGTATAGTGGTTGAGGGGGGTTAGGTTGGGTTATGCTTGTTGGTGCAATTGAAATTGTTAACATATTGTGATGGATACACTATAGAAGTTTTGGTAACTTTTATGAATCGTTAACTTTTGGCCACTTAAGTTATAAGTGAAGCTTTCATCATCTAATCGTTCCCCATCATAACATCTAATCGCTCTCCCATCATAACAGGGTCGGATATGGATTTCACGAGAAAGCTCCACTCAATAATTGACAGATTTTATTACATAGTAGTGTCTGTGCTACAATTACACGAACACAAATACGACACGACATAGAAGGGTTACAGATGACATGGTCACACCTGTTTGTCATGCCCTACTTTATTTTGGAGTGTGTTTGTGTTGTGCTCAATATGTGTCAATAAGACGCGGCATGGACACAACACCGATTTTTAGATTTGTATGTGCATCCTAGCCGTCTGTGAACCTGACATTACCCTTTTTGCTTGTGCCAATTCCTAGCCAGAGCAAGAGATTTAGTTGGCATGAAACCTAAAAGGCTAATTGGCGGGTAGGTGAAAGTTTTCTAGGAATTTATTTATTTGGTTTCTAGGTAGCTTACAATTGTAAATGATAAAAGTCACAACAAGGAGAAATAAATTTTTTGTTTGCAGGAACTATCTAGTATTCGCCATAGAGGTTTGCTCAATGCACTCTCATTAATCTTCAAAACTTTATCTGTGCTCCCTGATGCGCATACCCTTCAATTTTTTTTTTATATAGATAAGAGTCTCACCCTTCAAAAAGTTATATATGTGGGCAACCCAGTGGATCATCTCTAGTTCATTTTGATCTATGTGCAATTACATCTGTGAGATTGTGCACTTTGGATTTTTTTTTTTCAGTCATCAAGTTGTAAGAAACATTTTAAGGATAGAACAAGAAGATCACCTTATGCATGGGAAAGAAATTGCTAAAATACACAACTTTTGATCCATTTTTTACTTCTGTCCAGATTACATGTTTTCTGGATCATCCACTGGGTGGTCCAACCTGAAATTTGTCAAATGAGGATTGAGCCAATTCCCTTCGTTTGTGAAGTAGCCAACTCTCGTAATTAGGTCAAAGCATTTGGGATTCGTTTAGTTCTTATTATCATATGAGCCATATGTACTTAAATATAGTCTTTAAGATGTATGGAGTTACTTTTAGTAATTAGTAGTAGTTCAAAAGGCATTCATGTACTGCACAAGCTGTAAATTCTCTTTAGTCCTTTTCTAAACTTCTTATTTTTATGTTGTTATTTTGTTTTCCACCTTTAAATGTTAAGATGGCAAGATTGTCTAGTCTTTTTGAGCAGGGAAAAGCACCTTGCTTAATCAACTTTTCGGCACCAACTTTAGAGAGATGGATGCCTTCAGGGGAAGGTACATGTTTAATTAACTTTTCCTACATTAGACAAGTTGGTAACTCATCATTCTTAGATGTTGATACTAACACCTGTATGTATTGATAAATTATGGCCATTTTACTCATCAGGAGCCAAACTACGAAAGGAATTTGGTTAGCTAAGTGCTTCGGCATTGAACCCTGCACAATCGTTGCAGACTTAGAGGGTACTGATGGGAGGGAAAGAGGAGAGGTGAATCTAATTATCAGTGTTCTTTATTTTTCGAACAATCTGTTGACATAAGTATGTGCAATATTGTTATAAGCGTTGTAGCTAGTTTCTTGGAAATTTTAGTCAATGGTGATATTGAGACTCTTCCTGAAGGAGCAGTTACGTTGCAAGAAATCCAGAGCTTTAGTTTATGTTTTCTATTGTTTCTTCACCCTTTAGCTGCATGCAGAGTTGCATATCAGTACCTGGCAAGAGAAAAACTAGGATTCCATTAACATCCTAAGTCATTCCCTTTGATCTTTGCATGGTTGATACTATTATTCATTGCATGTGTCAATTGATTGAATGAGAATAGGTCTGGTGTGCCAACTAGTGTTCAAGTTTTCAACTGGTGGAATTTATGTTAACCATGCTACTTTCAGAATTGGAGACTTGACTTGTTCCTTCTTATTGATGCTACTGAATTATGGTCAATGCTAAGAGCAGAACAATCAGTGTGCTAGTCATTACATTAATATCATCATTGCTATTTAAGTTGTGGATTGGAAATGATTGCATTTATTTTGAACTGCACATCCATTAGTTGTTACTGAAATAATTATACAAGGGACATGTAAGTAAAACAAAGTTAAAATAAGCTGCTCCTTCCGCTGAGAAATCTCAAATAGTCCAATACCGAAGGAGCTTGAGTCTAATGGGTACATTTGTGTCAACCATTTTGGCAAGTGGATAGCCAAGTGTTGGTGCACATTGAGGCCCATGCGCGGTTGGTCTGGGACACGATAAACAATATCAGAGCTACCTAGTGGATTTGTGTTCCACTAGGGGTGAGACTGAGCCATTTGCACGGGTTGTGACGTGCGCATCACCTCTTCGAGTGAGGGAGATCATGAATTCCCAAATAGTTTTATGTCAAACATATGGTGATTTGTTAGGCTTATGTATTAGTGCCCTAGTCTCATGTTTTCATCCAAGTTAACTAATTTAGCAAGTAGATAGCCATGTGGTGATACAGATGAAGGCCAATGCACCTGTAAATCTATAATCTAGTCTATGTTTGAGAGAATTCCTTGTTGGAAACAGTTAGAAAACAAACTTTTTTGAACCATGGAAGACCTTTTCCAGTAGAATATTTTATTATGCACCGCCTTACTATTTGAAGTGAGCTCGGTGCTGAAAAAGGTGAATACAATAGTAAACAAGTAACATTCCACCTATAATCTTTCAATGTTTGAAGAGAGATCCTAGTTGGAAAAATGAGGCAATGTTTTTGGAGCATCACCTGCTAACTTACCATTGAAGATCTTTTGAGCAAAGTGCATACCAGATTCATATTTGCACCATCTGCTAACCTAGATGGATAATCTTCCTCTAGCTCTTCCACGCTCTTGCATCCCTCAGGGCGATCTGTTCATGGATGATTTTAACATGATTTTTCTTAAGCTATTGTGTATGAAGCAGTGTTCTAAATGACGGTTGAGGCGGCCGCCTAGGTAGCACCTAGGCGGTCTCTCTCCGTACCGCTTTTGCGGTAGGCGGTGGAGTAGGTGGCCAACGGAGGTTTGAAGGCATAGGCGGAGGCGAGGCGGCGTAGACGGACGCCTAGGCGGAGCAATACCTAACAAGATGTTTTGTCCAAAAGGTTTTGCAAGTATTATGGGCCTATAGTTCACTTTTACAAAACTAAAACTTCATAAATCTTCGTTCTACAACTTAGTTATGCATGGAACATCCTTAAAATATGTATATTATGCAAAAAAAACAGTGGTAAATAGTAAAAAATGTCCAAAATGTATCAACTGCCTAGCGGTAGGCGGACTCTCTCCACCACGCACCCGCCTACCGCCGTTTAGAACCTTGGTATGAAGAACACTGTTCTTGTAATTTTGCCAATAATATTGTTTATTTTATTATTCTATGTTTCTGATTGCCCATGCCGCTCGTAATGTAATATTCCTGCCATGCCTTTTTATTCTTGTCACAGTTGCAAGATCTTGGGCTTTCTATTGCTGCTGTTGCTCTTTTTCTTTTTTAGGCATTTCTAAGGTTAATGTTACCTTAAATAAGGACGACAGGCTATTTCCCCCAAGTTTTTTGAGGCATAAAAGTTAACAGCCTCTGTAATCTCTCACAGGAAGTAAATTATTTTGCAATTTTCAGGATGATACTGCATTTGAGAAGCAAAGTGCTCTTTTTGCTTTGGCAGTTTCAGATATTGTTCTTATAAATATGTGAGCGACTTTTTCTTATCACATTTATCTATATTTTGAAACAAACTGACACCTTTATTGCATTTTGATGCACATAACAAGGCACTTGAGCTGTCTTTCGTTGTTTAATGTGATCTATCAGGTGGTGCCATGATATTGGTCGGGAGCAGGCTGCTAACAAGCCACTTTTAAAGACTGTCTTTCAGGTGTATCATCTTCTTCAATCTTTTTGTCTTTTTCCTTTCATCCCGTAAAAACCATGGTGATTTCAGTTTTTAATGTTGAGCAGGTGTTTCTTCTTACTGTAGGTCATGATGCGTTTGTTCAGTCCTCGCAAGACGACGCTACTATTTGTTATTCGTGACAAAACAAGGGTTTGTATTGTCATGTCTAAAATTTTTCTAGGCCCATTTACTTCTCTAATCTTTATAAGTTTACCAAGTTTTGAACCATTTCTTTTTCTTCACTATGATCCTCATGTGTATGTTGTCTTACTTCTTCTTGTTATTAATGTAGACTCCACTGGAACATCTAGAGCCCGTGTTAAGGGAGGACATTCAGAAGGCACATGATTTCATCTTGTACAATATTAGTAAGCATGAATTTCTTCTTTCTTCAATGTTATAATTGCCTCTTTTTATGCAGATATGGGACAATGTTCCTAAGCCTGAGGCTCACAAGGACACTGCACTCAGTGAATTTTTTAATGTAAGTAATAGTGTGCTAATGACAGGTTGAAATGTAAGCTTCTAATATGTGTTCTTTGATGCGAAGGTGGAGGTCACTGCTTTGCCTAGTTATGAAGAAAAGGAAGAGCAATTCAAGGAACAGGTAAGTAACAGGTGCAGCGTTTACTGTATCAGTTAACAGTGTTACACTATTCTTATAAATAGTTTTAACTATATGTCAAATTTTTTGATAACAAGGACCAGTTTCTTGACTGTTCACCCTGGGTTTCGAACCAAATACCTTTTCCCTTCTCCTAACAAAGGCCTCAATAACCATTGCGTTGTCCAACCTTTGGTTGATGTATATGTTTATTGGAGCATGCCATTCTTTCAAGACCTCATTGGCTTTATATACTAAGTGGTTGATATCATGATCCTTAGATAAAGAGAGATTGTTTTTCTTATTCCTACAACACTTTCTTTGGCAAGTTTCTCTTATCAGCTTGCCAATTTTTATACAGGTCAAACAATTAAGGCAGCGGTTTCTCCATTCAATTGCTCCTGGAGGTCTTGCAGGTGATAGAAGAGGGGTTGTTCCTGCATCGGGGTTTTCTTTTAGTTCACAACAAATTTGGAAAGTTATTAGAGAAAATAAAGATCTTGACCTTCCCGCTCATAAGGTATCTAGTTTGTTTTATGCTTGTTTAGCAGATAAACTTTTCCTGTTACCTGCATTAACCTTTGCAACTTTCTAGGTAATGGTTGCAACTGTCCGCTGTGAGGAGATTGCCAATGAGAAGCTGAGTCAATTGACTTCTGATGAGGTAAAGAATCTGTTGATATTCCTTCCGTATGTGAGTTTGTAGGAACTCCACAAGGCTTACTGTATCTTTGGGTTTATCTCAGAGTTGGTTGGAGTTGAAGGAGGCTGTTCAATCTGGTCCAGTGTCAGGCTTTGGCAGAAAACTTAGCTCCATTTTGAATACTTGTTTTTCAGAGTAAGCATGGCCTGAACTCTGCATCCAATATATGTTTGTTCTCTTTCCAATAGTTAAGATGTGGACTTCTTCTATATGCTCTTACTTCAATTTTTATATACTATTCTGCTTCCGAGCGAGAATCTGGTCTCCACTCACTTTAAAGTTATCCTTCTATTGTTTCTTGAACACTCTGAAATTAGATGTTTCAACTTTCTTATATTTATACTCTTATCTATTTTTATTCTTTGTACCTCATCTACTTCCACATTCTTCTCAATCCATGCAGGATTTCCCTCATAATAGACTTTTTAATGAGCTCCAACATGAATGACGTGACAATTTTTATTTGAACTTGTGATATTTTTTGCCTATATTGATAGAAAGGGTGATTTTGGTCACGGTTTTATAGGTTTAGTATTATGTTTATGCATAAATGTTCAACTGTGTGTATAGTATTACAGCTACTTGAAACACTGTTTGTTCATCATAATTACGAAGTGCTTACCATCCATTTGGATTGATTTTTAATTTTCCATAATATATTCAGTATAGTGTTAGCAGGACTTCTACTACTTGGAAAAGCTTAGACATGTTATCCGCCTATACCATATCAGAATAACATGGTAGTATAATATTCAATTAATTTTGTCATTTGAATGTAACACTTTCTCTTTTGAGAGGTAACCTTGAGTCAACTTTACAAAAAGTCCAATTTGGAATGGCCGGAAAAAGAGTACCAGACTTGTTACTGAAAATGCCGAAACAGCCCAACATGAAAAGGAAGCATATCTATCATAAAGATCATCCAGCAAAGGTCATCTTCCATGAACCAATAGAGTATGTCCCAGCGGTAGCTGCTTAGGCCAAGTGGAGTTTCCATTAATAATGAGATATTTAATAACAAAATATCGGGCTTGTGGAAAAGGTTTAGAAACACCACTTAAGTATCTAAATAGGATATCATCCATGGTGATCTGCATATGTTGAAACCTTTGGATATATTACCTAATTAATGAGGTTCTGGGACACCATAACAGTGCATAAGGAATGACTTTAATATCTTGATTTTTTGTTCATATGAGACCAAATACTGTACACATTTGAATTTCCTAGATTCTTGATTTTTTTTTTTGTTCATATGAGGCCACATACTGTACACATTTGGATTTACTAATTTGGATCCACTTAGTTAATTTTTGTTACGCGTAAACTTCTTCGAAAGACCATATGTATGTAAATGGTATATTCTTGGGAATTTTTTTTGGCCTACCGTTATTTCCACAATTCTACTTTCATGAAAGCATGGAGGCCTTCTCAATGCATAATTAATCTACATTCACTAGAAGATCAACAAATAAAACCTTGTGTTTTGTCGACCTGGAAAGCTGGAACTCATGGTCATATCAGTTTCTGTTAGTACATTGTAGGCCCTTTTATGTTTCAACTTTTGCAGATATTTTCCCATGTCTGTTCTTAGCTGTTTGGTTACCAACTCTAGGTAGAAGTGAAAGCAAATATCATTATAGGCAGAAGAATATAATCATGGTATTTGACAATTCTAAGTTATAATTTTTTAAATATATCTTGGAATTTTAAGATTTTGGATGTCTATACTCCATCCAAACACCTAACTCCCAAGATGATGTTCATTTTCTGAATGACAACATGACAAAATTATCGTGATTTACTAGTCTGTCAGATACGCACACTTAGTGAGTTCATGTCAAATCACTTCTTCTAACACTAAAAGAGGGAAACAGTTTTTCCCGTCTTCTCTTCCATCTCGGGATGAAGAATTGGACAGGGGAGACCTCTTCTTTTCTGCATCTTCCTACTACATCGTAAAGAAACCAAAAGCCGAGTAGACTGTGGTCGGGTTTGGATAAGATTTGAACCTCACATGCTAGCGAATACAGCCATGCTATTTTTTCATGCATTGCTGTCGCTGCTGATTTGAATATGATCTGTGCTTGTATCCACCAGGCCAGCTAACTATGGGTGTGGGTGGTAGGAGGAAGTAGGATGAATGGATGAGAACGAAGGTAGGTGGAGCAGAAGTATGAAGGAAATATGTAGGCGGAGGAGGAGAAGGTGTTGGTTAGTTTCAGGCTCGTGTAGTAGGAGGGAGTAGAGGGAAGGAAGAGAAAAAAGGAGGAAGAAGCAAGGAGGGAAGATATTGTTGATTATTTGTGGAAGGAGAGAGAAAAGAGTTTTCTTGAACTCTTCGTCTTGATGTTTCATTAAAAATGTTAAAATATGATTGTTTTAGCCATTTTATGTGTTAACTAATGTTTTAACCTTGATATGGATGGTTAGAAGTGTGCGTGTTAGAAGGACAACATTGAGGGTGCTAATCTGGGGAACTTTCCAGTGGTCTTGTACATCACAACTTAATTCTTATTCATTAGTTTATTAGTTGTGCAAACATTTGACTTCTGGTGAGAAGTTCCAAAAGCACAGGAGTTTTTATTAATGTATACTATAAAAGTCGTTGTCACTATACACCAAAAACAAAATCTACAGTTTTAGTGTGGGTTGAATATTTATATTATTCTAGCATGCCACTTAGGTGGAATGCACTGTAGGCTGAGAGTTGGATTCACATGATATAATTTTTTAGAAAATTGCTCAAAACACATGCCATAGGGATTTGAATTTTGAACCTGGACTAATCTGATACAATATAGGAGTCCCTGAGTTTTGGTGCAACGATAGGGACTTCAACATATGGTACAAGAACATCCCATGTTAGAATCTCATCGGCTCGCATCTTAAGCAGATTAAATAAGTTGTACTGCTGCATAAGTCGAGCTCTCAGCAAATAAAGAAGGCCTTCGACCTGCGGAGGCAAGCATAGTTGTTAAGAAGTACCCTTAGGTGCCAAGGTCCTTTGGGTCCTAGAAGCAAAGAGCAAAGCGAGGTGCGCACAACAAGGTTCATTGATAATTGCAAGTTTTTAAAAAACGGTGCCTCGCCACCTAAGGTGTCCACCTAGGCTTGGACACCTAGGGAACAAGAATTTAGGAAGATTGGTTATGATGCACCAACCTAGCTACATGAGGCGCTTAATTCGGCTTCGACCATCTTATTCAGCCTCAAATTTGAACTCAACCACGTTTGAACGAAAGAATGTTCTGGCCAAGCCTAACCAGATAGGAAAGAAAATAGAAAGAGAGTGAAAGTCGAACTCAAATTCTTACTCTCTCACTCACCAAACTGACTCTTTTCCTTCATCGGCCCTAATTCTGTGATGTAAGGGAGCCACCAACAACTCTGGTAATATCTCAACTTCTATGTCTAGATATTAATATTATCAATGGCATTGAAAAAACATGAGACATCACACTAATAAACAAACTCCAAAAGATTATATCAACTAGAAATAGGTTAGAATCCATACGATTCACCAGAGCAAAGTCCTCACCATAAACCACAGGTTTATCTTAGTTTACCTACTTCACACACCAAAATTTTAGTCTTGAAGTCCTTGCTTTGCTGCCTTGAGGCCCTGCCAAGTTCTTGCCTACAACCATTGATAATAAGAAAAATAGGGGCCCTCAACAGTGAAACTTCTTTGTGTCTCTGTATTCCTGCTCAACTTGTTTGCAGCAGAATAGGGAAGCTTCAATAGTGCTTTAATCCTAGATGGAGAGGGTCAATGATGCTATAGGTTCATGTTTAAGGTCGCACTTGTTCTCAACAAAAGAAAAACACATGCGTAGTTAAAGCCCTTAGTCTTGAGCTTCTCGCCTAGGCATGCTTTCAATATGGGGCATGTTCAATGGAAAAAACAAACTAGTGTGTGTGTGTTGTTGGGGGGGGGGGGGGGGGGGGGGGGGGGGGGGTTGTTGCTCTTGATTTTTTTGGTTTTCCCAGCTATTTAGTTCTATTTTTAATATTATTTTGCTTAAGTTTATATTAAAAGTTCACAATCAATGGTTGCCTAGTTGGTAAGTGGATGACATTTTGAGTTCATTCTCTCTAGCCACATTATGTCTTTTATTTTTTGAACTTTTTCTTTATAAACTCTATAGTGTCCCCTTAAAGTCTTAAGGTATTTTGCAAAATTTTCTGGATCCTTCACTGGCGTGTTGGAATAATATAAATATTTAGCTCTCAACTTCCACAACAACTCTGGAGTTTTGGTTCCACCGATACTTCACGTATATAGGTTGTGTTGATCCTTACTCCTCAATTGATGTTAGTTGTGGTCGTGGACCTATACATCATTCTCATTTCCCACATCATATTATGTAGTTTTATTGCACATTCAACGTAGCATTCTTATTTCTTTGACATACATCTTTATTGCTAGAACCTCCAGGCAAGCCAACATTTTGAACCTTATAACTGCCATTCTTTGCCACTCAAGACATTTCTCACTTAGGAAACACCTGAAAGGGCAATTTACAGTTTCACCCATATAGCTTTACTTATAAGAGCTTTTATGTCACTCTTTTGATTTTGTTGCATGAGAGATGCAAGAGGATCCAAGATATCTTTCCATGATCCAGTATGTTGTTAGATTAGATGTAATTATATAGGTAGATTAGGAAGCACTGAGACACAAATGTTGGACACCATAGAAACATAAGCATGGGTCTCGTGTGCATTATCACTTGCCCACTTGTCAAAATGGTTAACCCAAATGTACACATGGGACTCGAGCATTCACATGTAAGTCGATCAAACTATTGTCCTATATCTGATGTGGACTAAATCCTTGCGTTTCACAGGACACGTAGTGGACACAGTAAGACACACCAAAATAAATCAGTGCCATGTCTTAGTGTCCATATCATGCCCTGTTGCATTCATCTTTCTGCAACATAGTGTTCTAAAAATCGGCATTTTCGGCCGCCCAGGCGCTAGGCACCCCTAGGCCGAACCGAAAACTTTCTATTCATCGGTATAATGCTGTTGTCTTTGCGTGGCCCTGTTGTGCTGTCCTGTTCGGACATGTTCGGCCTTTTTGTAGAAGTGGCTTATTGTTCATGCAAAATGATACTTTGATCCAATGTTTTTATTGTTCCAACCTTGTAGAAGTATTTGAACCCTGTAACAGATAATAAGAGCCGTTCAGAGATGAGAGAAATAGTGAATAGAACCAAAATTAGTTAAAAAAACACTATATAACTATTGGTATATTTGGTATTGATATATTAGAATAAGTATATTGGAATATCATGTTGGTATATTTGGTATGTTAGAATATGCCACAAGATATTCCACAGAGGGTTTAATGTAATGAGGAGGATTGTAAGACTATATATAGCCATGAGATTATCAATAAAATCATAACAAAATATTCAACATGGTAGTAGAGCCACCAAAACCCTAGCCACCGCCGCCTTTCCCAAACCCTAACCCAGTTGTCACTGCCATCACCATCCGCACCACTACAGCCACAGCTGCCACCAGCCATTGCACGCCGCCCCGCCGCACACCGACCTCACCTCTACCAGCCGCTGCACGGTCGCACGTCGACCACCTCGCGCGTGAGCCGGCCGCTGCTCTGCTGGCACCTCCACCGCACGCGCGCTACTGTTGCCACTCATGCAGCTCGCGACAGCCGTTGCTCGGAGACACCCGTCCGACGGCGTTCACTCACCTGTCAGTCGGCCCATAGCCTCCACCACCGCGAAGCCGCAATTTCTGAAGTCTCCTGTGGGATCGTTCCGGACGTTGAAGGCCTAGATCCGATATGAGAGAGATATGATCGGATCTAGGAGAGGACGAAGAGGACGAGCGTGAATCGTGGAACAGGTGTGAGATAATTGGAGAAGAGGAGGATCGATGAAGGAGATCATCAAGAAGCTGGACCCTGCGAAAGTTGCAACGTTGATGAAGCTGATGAAACTGTCGGTTGGTGAGAGCGCGACACGAACATCGACGAAGTTGGAGCTTCCCTCCATCGATCTGAAGCTTGATGGAGTAGCTACCTACCTGAGTTGGTCACGGCGGGTGAGGAGAATCCTCGCAGGAAAGAATCTGGAGGGTTTCCTGTCAGGAGAGACGACAGAGCCGGACGAGGGCTCGGCAGGACGTGACGAGTGTTGCAACGTTGATGAAGCTGATGAAACTGTTAGCTGGTGAGAGTGCGACACGAACATCAACGAAGTTGGAGCTTCCCTCCATCGATCTGAAGCTTGATGGACTAGCTACTTACCTGAGTTGGTCACGGCAGGTGAGGAGAACCCTCGCAGGAAAGAATCTGGAGGATTTTCTGTCAGGAGAGACGACAGAGCCGGACGAGGGCTCGGCAGGACGCGATGAGTGAAAGTCCACTCATATGGTGATCTACATTTGGCTTCTCAATTCTTTAGTCCAACCGATCGCCGCCACAGTGGATGACATCGAGATGGTGAAGGATGTGTGGGAGAAATTGAGGAGGACCTACGATAGTGTACGGAACAACTTGCGAGTTTTTCAGATCAAGGGAGAGATTGACGACACTATACAGGAAGAGAAGACGGTGCAAGAGTATGTCACAGAGTTGGAGCATCTGTGGTTGGATTATGATCACTCCTCAGATCGGACGAGCTGCGGGGCCCCGAAGTGTAAGGAGAGACAAGTATATCTGCAGGAGAGGACATTGTTCTTTAAAGGGCTGGCTGCAGTATTTGCTCAGAGGACAACACTACTTCTAGCCCAATTGAAGATCTCCACCCTTGAGGAGGCAATCTCGGCCATGATCCAGGAGGAGACTCGCATCAAGCTGCAGGCAGGGACAAGTGGTCCTCCTGAAGTAAAGTCACTACTGGCGGCTACCAGTCCAAGTTCCATTTCAGGGAAGGACGACGTACCATGATACTTTCTGTTTCGTCGAGCCCTGCTTTGGTCTCTGGTTTGATGGTTGCACGTGCTGAAAATCCGATACATTCCGTTTCGTTTACCATCCCAGTCTTTTGCGACACTTCTGATTTACTTCTTTTGTTAGTCTCGACTTCTTCGCTATGATCTCCCCAATAGTTCATATAGGAGCTATTGCCGTTTCATTCCTATTCGTGGTTATGATGTTCAATATTCAAATAGCGAAGATTCACGAAGAAGTCTTGCGCTATTTACCAGGGCCTAAGGGAGAGTCCTGGCAGCACAATCGGCAGTGCTACAATTGCGGAGAGATGTGACATCATCGGTATGCTTGCACCAAACGACCTGAGGAGGGAGATCCAGGTGGTGGACATGGACAGTTCGATAGACGTGGACATTTTGGAGGACGTAGCTGTAGTCGTGGAGGTCGACGGGGTGGTCGAGGAGGTTATCGAGTGAACCTGCTGGTAGCAGAAGGGGATGAGGGAGTTGGTGGTACCTTTACTGAGGAGGATCAGGCACTGATGGACATGCTGGGGGCACTTAGGAGGAAGCAGAGAGCGTCAAACGATAGAGATAGGAGGAGTGGAACCGAGGAGGCGTCCACCTCATTCTTTGCTGGAGGTAACGCTGTCATGTATGCCCATCCATCAAAAGGTATTGACGACTCACTCGTCCTTGTATCTATGTCTTCCCTTAAATCGTCAGACTGGATTATCGACTCGAGAGCATCTCGGCATGTGACGGAAATGTTAGTGAGTTCTCCTCCTACACTCACCTAGCATCGGCAGACAGCATTCAAACAGCTGATGGTACTTTTTAGCGAATGGTTGGTAAGGGTACTGTAAATTGTACATGTTCAGTAAAATTATCCAATGTTTTGCATGCTTCATCTTTCTCGGTCAGTCTTTTGTTTATCAGTTCTATAATCCTCCAACTAAAATACGTTGTCTTTTTTGATATTCCTAAGGTTATCTTCCAGGAGAAAGAGACGAAATGAAGACTTGGTACTGGCACTTGGCATGAGGGACTGTGGTACCTGGATCGAGAAGGGCTGGATTCAGCATTGATGTCTATGGCAGAGAAAGCAATAATGGAAGGACTGAAGATGAGTGCCAAGGATACATTAATACTCCACCATAAGAGGTTGGGACACTTCTCTTTTGATATTCCTACGGTGATCTTCCAGGAGAAAGAGACAGGACGAAGGCTTGGGATTGGCACTTGGCATGAGGGACTGTGGTACCTGGATTGAGAAGTTTGTGAGCATGGATGTTCACTTCGGGGAGCATGAGCCATACTACCGTCAGGAGGTAATCTCAAATAACTCACATGATACTGCAAGCATGAGGTGAGAGGGGGAGATTGGTGAAAGCATGGTGACCGATTTAGGAGTATGGCATGGAGGTGCGGTTGAGGAGGAGCAGGAAGGTGAAGAGGAACATGGGAAGGAGATGAGAGGTGTTAGGCCCACAACTCAGGGGAAGATACTTACCTACAGCAGGAGAGGGAAGAAAACTGCAGGACCAGTACCTACAGTGCTAGTGCCAAGTCCCTTGCCTGCGTCCGTCTCGATTCCTGAGACACCTACACCACCACTAGAGTCCCCTTCAGGTGATATCATTCTTCCTACTCCCACACCATTATCAGTATGGAGAACCACTCGCAGCAATGTGGAAAATCCTTCTGTTAGATATGGTTGGGACCTTGTTCAGTTTGTTTCATACGATTATATCTTCTCATCTCATATAGCATTCATTGCATCTTTGGATAGTATTACTGTACCTAACAATTGACAGGTTGCCAAGAACGATCCAAAGTGGAAAGCGGCGATGCACGAGGAATTTGGGGCTCTTAAGAAGAACCACACTTGAGAGCGGATAAAACTGCCAGAAAGGAAGAGAACAGTCGGATGCAAGTGGGTCTTTACTGTGAAGCAGTACCCAGATGGACAGGTTGAGCACTACAAAGCTCGACTGGTGGCAAAAGGTGTCTCAGGAGTGTCCCAACCTCTTTTGATATTCCTAAAATGTATTGTCTCTTTCGATATTCCTAAGGTGATCTTCCAGGAGAAAAAGATGGAACGAAGACTTGGAACTGGCACTTGGCATGAGGGACTGTGGTACCTGGATCGAGAAGGGCTGAATTCAGCATTAATGTCTATGACAGAGAAGACAAGAATGGGAGGGCTGAAGATGAGTGTCGAGGATACATTAATACTCCACTATAAGAGGTTGGGACACTTCTCTTTTTCTACTTTAAGTAAATTGTATCCAGCTATTTATGAGAAAACAAATAAGGAGAAACTAGTATGTGATACATGGGATTTAGGCAAACTTACTAGGAGTTCATATACTAGTACGAGTCATAGGAGCTCATCTGTTTTTGATATAATACATTATGATGTTTGGGGGTCATACGCCATTACTACTATGAATGGTTATAAGTATTTTGTTTCCTTCATTGATTGTTTTTCTCGTGTCACTTGGTTGTATTTGATGAAAAATAAGAGTGATGTATCTACCTATTTTCGGGATTTTCATAAACATGTCCAGACTCAGTACTGGGCAGTGGTGAAGGTACTGAGGTCTGACAATGGGACAGAGTATACCAACAGAGTACTTGCGGAGTACTTGTCAGCCCAAGGGATACAACATCAGACCACCTGTGCATACACATCAGCACAAAACGGAGTAGCAGAAAGGAAGAACATACACATTCTGGAGGTGGCAAGAAGCATGATGATCGATATGAAAGTCCCACAAAATCTGTGGGGGTTAGCAGTGTTGATAACAACTCAACTAGGATACCGTCGAAGGTACTGGAATAGAAGTCTCCATATGAAATATTGCAAGGAAATAATAGTGGAATACTCCTACTGAAGGTGTTTAGTTACATGTGTTTTGTGAAGGACAACAGACCGTCAGTTGAGAAACTTGATCCTAGAGCAGTCAAGTGCATCTTCGTGGACTACTCGACGACTCAGAAGGGGTATGTGTGCTGGAGCCCAGTAGAGAAGAAGTTTGTGATCATGGATGTTCACTTCAGGGAGCATGAGCCATACTACCGTCAGGAGGTAACCTCAAACAACTCACCTGATACTGCGAGTATGAGATGAGAGGGGAAGATTGGTAAAAGCCTGGTGACCGATTTAGGAGTATAGCATGGAGGCGCGGTTGAGGAGGAACATGAAGGTGAAGAGGAATAGGGAGAGGAGATAAGAGGTGTTAGGCCCACGACTCATGAGGAGATACCTACAGCAGGAGAGGGAAGCAAACTGCAGGACCAGTACCTACTGACAATTCATATGATCATATCTTCTCTTCTCATAGAGCATTCATTGCGTCTTTGGATAATATTACTGTACCTAACAATTGGCAGGTTGCCAAGAACGATCCAAAGTGAAAAACAGCGGTGCACGAGGAGTTGGGGGCTCTTGAGAAGAACCACACTTGGGAGCTGGTAAAACTGTCAGAAGGGAAGAGAGCAGTCGGATACAAGTAGGTCTTTACGGTGAAGCAGAACCCAGATGGACAAGTTGAGCGCTACAAAGCTCGACTGGTGGCAAAATGATACAGTCAGACGTACGACATTGACTATGATGAGACCTTTGCACCAGTGGCGAAGATGAGCACTGTCAGGACCCTCATTTCTTTGGCAGCAAATGGTGGATGGAAGCTACACCAACTGGATGTGAAGAATGCGTTTCTTGATGGAGATCTAGTGGAAGAGGTGTACATGGAGATACCACCAGGATTCGGCACCAATCAGACAGTGGACAAGGTCTGCAGATTGAAGAAGTCCCTCTATGGACTGAAGCAGTCTCCTCGAGCGTGATTTGACAGATTCAGAAGGACGATAATAGGAATGGGATATCGGCAGATCAATGTTGATCATACTGTGTTCTTCCGTCGAAGTGGAGGCCATATCACCATGCATGCGGTGTATGTGGACGATATGATTATCACAGGAGATGATGAGTAGGAGATCGTCTGACTCAAGGAAAAACTTGACAAGGAATTCGAGATGAAGGACCTTGGCATTCTTCGGTACTTCCTTGAGATTGAGATTGTTCGAGAAGCAGAGGAGATTGTTCTTTACCAGAGAAAGTATGCACTGGACCTTCTTATAGAGACAGGGATTGGGATGCAAATCTGCAGCGACGTCGATAGATCAGGGGTTCAAACTGGCTGTTGAGGCTGGGGAACCAGTTGACCGGGATAGATACTAGAGACTGGTAGACAAGTTGATCTATTTGAGTCACACCCGTCCTGATATCTGCTTTGCAGTAAGTGTGGTGAGCCGCTACATGCATGACCTACAGAAGGGTCATATGGACACAGTGTACCAGATTATGAGATACTTGAAGGGTGCTCCCGGGAAGGGACTGATATTCAGGAAGAATAATAACGTGAGCATCGAGGGCTACTGTGATTATGACTGGACTAGCTGATGACAAGATATCTATCTCGGGATACTGTATATTTGTAGGAGACAATTTGGTTTATTGGAGGAGTAAGAAGCAGTCAGTGGTGGCCATATCGACAGCTGAAGCGGAGTACAGAGCTATGACCTTAGGAGCTGCAGAACTGCTATGGTTGAAGAATATGTTGGTGGAGCTGAAGCTGGATCAAGGAGCCAAGATGAAGCTGTGGTGTGACAACCAGTCAGCTATTAGTATCGCCAACAATCCAGCATGACAGAACCAAACACATCGAAATCGATAGGTTCATCAAGGAGAAGTTGGATAGTGGAATACTGGAGCTAGGCCACGTTCCAACCCAGAATAATATCTTTCGCCCATCTTGAGGGGGAGTATTGGTATATTTGGTATTGATATATTAGAATAAGTATATTGGAATATCCTGTTGGTATATTTGGTATGTCAGAATATGCCACAGGATATTCCACAGAGGGTTTAATGTAATGAGGAGGATTGTAATGCTATATATATAGCCATGAGATTATCAATGAAATCGTAACAAAATATTCAACAATAACCTATTACAAGGGAGTAGGAGAAGAGGAAAAAAATGTATTGTACTCGGCGCCTACACATTAGGTGCCCCTCCTTCGCACCGAAACCGCATAGCGAATTTTAGGACACTGAACATAGTATTCAACATTGTCACGAGTTACACAAGTTTAATTTCTAATGTTTTGGATTTCATTGGGTGGACTCCTTAATTGTTAAGATACTGATTTTTCTTTGTGAACACTCTTCTCCAGATGATTTCATATTCAAATGCCCCATTTTTATTCAAATTTCAAAAGTTCTGAATACACTCATGCCTTCTTTTTCTCATCAAACAGAGTTTCCTTCCTGGAAACACCAGTCTTTCCCTTTCATTATGTGGTAGATTAAATGTATGTTTCACTTAAAAACACCAGAAAGGCACTTTACAGATTTTTACCCATCTAGTTCTACTTATAAAAGTTTCTTCGCCAATCTGATAAGTCCAATAAACCGTTATATAGTTTTAAGTGTACACACATCATCTTGTTTTGTGCCACTTATTGCGCAAATTTGAGTTCTAGCAATTTAGATATGATGATGTGACTCTTTAAATATTAAACCTTGATTTTTCTTTGTTAAGATTCTCTCCAGAAGATTTACATTTTCAAGCATCCCATTTTCTATTCTGAATTTGTCATTTTAGTTATGGCCTTTTTGTTTCTCGTACCTAACCTTTTATTGTTGCATATGGTACATTGAGTAAGATGTTTTGTACTATCTAATGTATGTCATATAGATTACTTAAAGCTGGAATACTGCAGATAAGGCCATACATAATATGCTTGCACCTCTTAATCCGACTACTCTTTGGCATCAACAAGGGATGTGCTAGTCAACACTATGATGTTATGTTATTTTGGAGTTGTTAAATCTAATTTGCTTAATGTCGACCTTGTGGAGGTTTGCTTTTGGTTCTTTAAACTGATATGCTGTAAACATCTGGACAATATCTATGTACTAACCTTCAGTATTTGTTGAGATATGTAAGTAAGGCCTACAATTGTTTATATTTGATACTTGATTAGTTATATATGGCGATAAAAGACCACTATGGCAATTTCTGCACTGTAGTCAATTTCTCTATGCACGGTAGGATAGAAGATAGATAACTGTTTCTTTTTACGTACTTGCTTCTCTTACCCCCCTCTTAATCCGATTACTCTTTGGCGTAAAAAAAGGGATGTGCTAGTCAACACTACGATTTTATGTTGGTTTGGAGTGGTTAAATCTAATTTATTCTTAATGTCAACCTTGTGTGGGGTTGGTTTTTGGTTTTTCAAGCTGATCTACTGTAAATATATCCTTTTTGGAAATTGGGCAATCATATCTGTACTGACCTTCATTATTTGTTGAGATGTGTAAGCAAGGCTTAAAGTTGTTTGTATTTGATTAGATTATATATGGCCAATAAGAGATCAATATGAGTATTTCTGTTTGGAGTTATTTTCTCTATGCACGGTAGGATAGATGATAAATAAATGTTTCTTTTTATCTATTTGCTTCACGCCCCCCCCCCCCCCCCCCCCCCCCAACACACACACACGAAACAGACCTACCCATCACACTGCCCATAGAAGGAAGAATCTATACTTGTAGTTATTCTTGTTAACCCTTTCTTTGTTCCATAGAACTACATCAAACATTTCCTTAAACTTGGTTGTGTTTATTTTTTCCTACTAGGTATGACAAAGAAGCTATCTACTTTGATGAAAGTGTTAGGACTGCAAAAAGACAACAGTTGGAATCCAGAGCTCTGCATGTAAGGCAAAGCCCCACTTTTTTAACATTTTATTAGAGATGCTTGAAGGTGAATGCATATAGAAATTTGTAGGTACAGTCGAGGTTTATTTAGATCTTGTCAATAGCCGTTCTTGTACTGCATGCCAGCCGGAATAGCCGCTTCTGTACTGCTTATCACCTGTAATTTATTCTATTCTTAACTATTCTATAGCTTGCACATGTTATCAACAAAGATCTACATTTTTAATCAACATGACTTTGAGTTATGTGCAACTGCCAGTAGTACATGACCCTTTCAAAGTACCAGCTGGGAGAACTTACGTGTTGCAATGGAGAACTTACATATTAGCAAGCTCTTGATTGCTTCATTCTTTCAGAAGAAAAAGACTCTTATTATGGCTTTTTTTTCAGAAATGCATCTTTAACTTTAAATCCATGGAGAAAAACAGTTTTCATTTCATGCGAAGTGTCAACAATGAACAAGTTTGACAGACGAAGTCTATGCCAATTAAAATGCAGATCTATTATGATTTTTGCAACAAGCAATTTTTTTTTCCAAATCATATAGTTTCTTATGGGCGAGTCTCATATCACCCACTCAAGCTATTGATTCAAGACTACATGCAAACAGATTCGTTCCCAGTGAGAAGCATAATCACACTCCATTGAGTCAAGACTTGATAACCAAACAAGGAAACATTTCTATAGGGAAGGTAGATGGTAATCGGGCCCTCACTATCACCAGGATGCGGCGTAGCAAGCTTCTCATAGCTTGCTACTGCTGAGGAATGCTCATATGTTTTTGGTTACTTTAGCTCCCCATGGAGGGTTTATAGTTATAGCTATGGACTTATAATTATATCGAGTCAGGGATTGATTGCTGAGTAGATAATACTGCATAAGGGTGCTAAATAAAAAATACCAAAAATGCTCACTAGTTGACAGAGGCACATCTTCAGGCAATGGCAGCATGTGGTCCTTTTTAACTATGGAAGATCAAGTGAGGTGACCACCTGGATACAGTGGAGTGGAGGATCAAATTGAGAAGTTAAAGTCAAGAGGTCTGTGGCATTTGGTTTTAAGGGTAATGATCTTAAACGACTAACCGACAACAAAAGGAAGACTACTGATAAGTTGAAATATCATGACAAGGAAGATGTTTTTTGAAGAGTAGAGATAATAATGGGAGGCTTTATTGAGGGCTATGGAGTATGGACCCCCTCTATTTATATGAAGAGCATTGAGATCCAATATTACATCAACCGAAGAGGGACTAAAAGAGACCGACTGATAAAGAAAAAAGAGAGATAATTCTCTTTTACACTCCCCAACAAGTTGGAGAGTACATGTCAAGCAAGCGTAGCTTGGAGACCTTGGTGAGGATATCAACCTATAGTGGAGCAGTGGGAACATGACGAAGATGAACTTCTTGAAGCTTGACTTTATTCTGGATGAAATTATAATCACTTCTATATGTTTGGTGCACTCATGGAGAACTGGGTTAGCAACAATGTAATGACAACTTTGTTGTCAACTTCAATTGCTCTTCATTCTCCACATCACGAAGATATCGTTTGTGTTGGGCACCGCCGCACCGTTGTCATCATTGGTAGTGTGAATGTGGTTAACAACACCAAATCCACAATTAACATTGAGTTCTTCAAGAAGAACGATGGTCTAGAACCAACCATAAAAAGTAAAGAGTCAATTCACTAATGTTACATTGACTCAACTTAAACATATGGCTCGTTATTCATTACAATGGGAATAGAAACTAGAGCTACAAGTATTTGTTCCTTAGTATGAAACTGACGATTAACGATTAAGGTAGGCCTTCAAGTCTACAATTCCAGCATAATCACTCCCAGATATAATGATATCATCAACATAAACAATCAACACAATAATACCTGTAATGCCTGTAGTTCGTATTACGTATCTTGGAATACGTGTACGTATTTTTCTTGTATTTGCATATCTCTTGGCTTGACTCGGTTTATTTTGGGTTGGTTCGGCTAGGTTTGCTTTGCTTTTGGGTTCAACATGAACCAAAAGAAAACCCCCACCTACCACCATCATCCCCCTTTATTAGCCCACTCCTCTTTCTCTCTCTTCATTATTTCTTCTTCTCCACCATTTACTTCTTCACCTACCAGGAAGAGGGAGAGAGAGAGAGAGAGAGCTTAGGCAAGTGCAAACTTGCTTCATGATGGATCTCAAATTTTATTGTTCTATTCTCTTCCTTACTTGATTCTAAACCTCTTTAGAACTTGGCACTTTTGGATTTGGTGGATGGGTTCTTGTAGATCTAAGTTTGTAACTTTTCGGTTTTTCTTGGTTTTGATCTCTAAAATTTAGTTATTTTCAAAAACTAATGATTCTATGAGTTAGAGAATTCAATTTCATGCAGTTTTGGCTTTTGTTTCGCTTGATTTCGACTCCGGATGAGGAAGTTATGGCCATGGCAAGTTTTCGAAACTTTCATGGCTGAACTTGCTGTTTGGGGACGATGACCCCCATGCGCCCGGGAGGCCATGCGCTGGGAGGCCATGCGCCGTGAAGTCCCGGCAACGCATGCGCCGATCGTGCAGGAATTCTCATGCGCCGATGGTGCAGGAATCCCATGCGCCGATCGTGCAGGAATTCTCATGCGCCGATGGTGCAGGAATCTCATGCGCCGATTTGTGCAGGAATCTCATGCGCCGATTTGTGCAGGAATCTCATGCGCCGATTTGTGCAGAAATCTCATGCGCCGATTTGTGCAGGAATCTCATGCGCCGATTTGTGCAGGAATCTCATGCGCCGATTTGTGCAGGAATCCCATGCGCCGATTTGTGCAGAAATCTCATGCGCCGATTTGTGCAGGAATCTCATGCGCCAAAATTGCTCTATTTTACTGTTTTTGCCTGTTTAAGTTGTTTTGTAGCTAGAATTTCAAAAAAACTCAAAACATAAAAGTTGTAGATCTTTTCATTGCCTTCAAGAATATGTCACTAGTTGTTTTATGCAAGTTTCTCTCATTCATGATAAGGTACGAATAGAACACGATAGTGGCCCGCTGTGGCGCACTCTTGACAAGTAAACTGACATGATGTATCTCGGCATGCTGTTACGACAGCTAGCCTGACATGACAAGTATGAAAGACCTGGACACCGTGGGCGATTGTGTTTGTACGAATAAACTGATACTGTCTTGCATCATGTCTAGGATAGGGGATCCCTGAGTACCACGGTCAGGGGTACCTGCTGAAATTGACTAAGGCTAATTAACTAGAATGATTCATTAGTCATGAAGAGATTCCCAGCTACAGGCAATCCCGTTATCTGGGCGCATTAAGTGGACTTGTAGCCTACCGACGAGTATGGCACATTTCCAGCACACAGTCATGTGGTGCACCCTTCATAAACGGACATTCGACCCGGATAACCGGATGGTCTGCATGGCTTGTGGCTGTTGGGATAATCTCGTTGCATCTTGCTAGTAACTAGGCCTGTGATAACCCTAGTTAGTTAAAAGTATCAAGCCGTACTCTTGATTGGCCGTGATTGATTGGATGGAGTTTATTTCAGTTTAGTCTTATCCTGATCCTGTGCAAGATTGTAACATGACATGATTTCTTGTATCGATAAATGATGGGATACCAAGTTCTGTTCAGATGAAGGGTTACAATCCCGGTCCTTGTTTGGTTTAAGGGTTGTAACTTGGCTATCTGAATAGTTCCATGGTTATCTTATCATATATCATCCTGCTTATTGCGCTTGCCTTAATAATAAAGATCAGGGGTCCAGTTCTGTTCAGGCGAAGGGTTACAACCCCGGTCCTTGTTTGGTTTAAGGGTTGTAACCTGGCTCCCGGAGCAGTTCTGTGTCCTCTCTTTGTTTATTGTCTTATTGCAACCCCTGTCATGCTCGTCATGTTTTACCTTACTTCAATACCATGATTATTTATACTGGCCTTAACAATAAAGATCAGGGGTCCAGTTCTGTTCAGGCGAAGGGTTACAACCCCGGTCCTTGTTTGGTTTAAGGGTTGTAACCTGGCTCCCGAAGCAGTTCTGTGTCCTCTCTTTGTTTATTGTCTCGTTACCTTATCAATAGTAATTGAGGCGGGTTTCTATTCAGGCGAAGGATTGCAACCCCGGTCCTTGTTTGGTTTAAGGGTTGCAGTCTGGCTACTTGAATGGTTTCTCCGTGCTCAATATATTATTGTTATCTCAGTTATTATCAGTATCTTTTAATTAATTACCTTAACTATTTATTTGTGAAATGCTGGTTTTAGTTCCTAAGTGAAGCCTCCTTTGTGGCACTTGCTCTTTCTGGGGTCTGACCCAGCTGGTTTTGTGTGGCCAGATATCGGAGCAGCAACAGAGGATCCACCTGTCTTCCAGCCCGATGGTGACCACAAGGCGTAACCAGGGCAACGAGTGGGTTTCTTTTGTCCTCCCACTCTATTTGTAAAATTATTCTTTTGAGGCGTTTAGCCGGCGAGCACGCGTTAGCTCGTATTGCACCTTTATTTACTGTCTGCCTACGGGCTGTAACATGATTGACAAATCCTAGGGTTGATCATGTAATGACTAAAACTCTTGCTAGTCCTGACATTTTGTACGACTAGCTTCATGATCATCCAATATGTAATGTATGGAACGTCTTACTATTGTATATTGATGCTCTAATATCTTGCGACTGCTACTACTTGCTTGTGATTGAGACAATAGGTTTGATCTTGACCATAGGAGACTGATGGATTGTAGTTAAACCCTTATATATCTAGACAGCCGTGACCGTATAGTGACGTAGATTCCATTTCATTATACGTAGCTGGCTATGTCTGCCCCCGCTCTCCAGTATTCTGGTTCTGGGGCGTGACATGGTTTTAGTGGTGGCCCATGCAGGTCTTGTAAATCAAGATATGTGAGGGTTTACCGAATAGATGTCTCAATCAGTATTCGCCCTTGATCTCTGCTCGTATCTTTCAAATCCCTGAGAATCTTGACCTGATCACATGCTTGTATCGTTGATCTGTCCTGGTCCTTTCTTATTGTTCCCTATGTCGTCTTCTTCAGCGGCATTGTTCCTGGACCTGCCGATCAGCAAGGCGGTGCACCTCCAGCGGACCAGCAGCAACCTGGAGATCAAGCCCAGCATTCAGGAGTAGCCTCCAGAGTCATGCCTACCGAAGGAGAACCACCAGTTCAGCCCGTCCAGCCTGCAGAGCCTGATGATGGCACTTTGGTGGGTCTCATCAGGTCCCTATTAGCTTCCCAGGATCGTCGCGGAGATGCCTTGTACCAGGCGGTGGCAGATGCTTTGACCAGAGGCGGTCATCAGGGTAATAGCGCGGCCAACAGTTTCAAGCGCTTGAACCCTCCCTTCTTCGACGGCAGCGAAGATGCGATCGCTGCAGATGCATGGCTCCAGGACACAGAGGTGATTCTAGAAGCAGCCAGGACTCCAGAGAACGAGAAGGTGGCCGTGGTGCGCCTGCAGTTACTAGATCTTGCTCGCAGCTGGTGGGCAGCGCAGGCCGATGGATTAGTGGCCCCTATTTCATGGGCAGTATTCAGGGAGAGATTCCAGACCAAGTATTTTGATGCTGTAGCCCGGTATGATCTACAGACGAGGTTCACCAATCTGAAGCAGATGGGCAGGACAGTCGACGGATATGCGGCCGAGTTTTCCAGGCTCAGTCGGTTTGCTCCCACCTTGGTGGCAACCGAGTATGATAGAGCCCAGCGATTCCAGCAAGGGCTTCACCTGGAGATTCTATTGGCAGTTGAACAGTTTGAGCATCAGACTTTTGATGCAGTGTTGAGAGCAGCCCGGAGGCATGAGTACACCTCCCAGAGGATCGTGGATAGGACCGGAGGTCGGAAGCGATCCCATAGCCAGAGGAATCAGTCATCAGCACCAGCCCCGGCAGTCAGGGCTTTGACCATTGGAGCTCCGAGGCGGGCGGCCTCAGTAACGTCGGTTCAGCATTCAACCCCGACGCACCCTCAACAGCAGAAGCAGAAGCAGTCTTCCGCAGTGGGATGTTCACACTGCGGGAAGCCAGGGCATGTGGTATCCGAGTGTCGCAGAGCACAGGGTTTGTGCTTGGCTTGTGGTGCCCCAGACCACAGGATTGGGAACTGCCCGAACAGGGGGAGTTCATCCACAGCCCTCACTAGTCCTTCAGTTAGAGGACCAGCACCAGTCCAGCAGCAGCAGCAGCTGCAGTACCCGTTCCCGAGGCCATTGCCGACGCAGGCCCAGTCGTTCCAGCAGCAGAGACCGCAGCAGTATGCCCAAGCCCAAGCCTTGATCCAGAGCAGGCAGAGGAATTTTCAGCAGAGGGGACCCGCACCCAGAGGACATGGTCAAGTGTTGGCTTTGACCATGGGGGAAGAAGGAATAGCACCAGGTGAGGTGGTGGCAGGTACTATTCTCGTCAACACCTTTCCAGCTTCAGTATTATTTGATTCTGGTGCCTCGCATTCATTTATGTCTGCACGATTTGCGACACGGGTAGGATTGGAGCCCGAGTCATTATCAGTAAGGCTCAATATACTTACTGGTAACGGACTTGTAGGAGTAGATAGAGTGTTTTCCTCGTGTCGGATCGTAGTTAGCGGTAGAGAATTCTCCGCTAGATTGATAGAGTTCCCGATGGCCGATTATGATGTGGTCTTAGGGATGGATTGGTTGAGGGACCAGTATGCTAGGATAGACTGCCACATTGGCAGGGTTATTTTTAGCATACCAGGCGAGACGGAGTTTTCCTTCTCCCGAGGCGAAGTTGAACCTTCTCCTTCAGTGTTGCGGATGGCAGTGGCAGTAGTACAGTTACCTCGGATAGTAGAAGAGTTTCCAGATGTTTTTCCAGAAGAGCTTCCAGGGATGCCGCCAGAGCGAGAGATCGAGTTTACCATCGACTTGATTCCCGGGACAGCCCCAGTGTCAGAGAGAGTCTACAGGATGGCGCCGTCAGAGCTAGAGATATTGTACAAGATGATTGAAGAACTCAGAACCAAGGGATTCATTCGTGCTAGTGGATCGCCTTGGGGAGCACCGATGCTTCTTGTGAAAAAGAAGGATGGTACGTCCAGATTGTGTGTAGATTATCGTACCTTGAACTCAGTCACAATCAAGAATAGATACCCTCTCCCAAGGATAGATGACTTGTTTGATCAACTCAAGGGGGCAGCAGTATTCTCGAAGATCGACTTGCGGTCGGGATACCATCAGATCAGAGTCAGAGAGCAGGACATCCCGAAGACTGCTTTCAGATCTAGGTATGGGCATTGGGAGTTCCTTGTTATGCCCTTTGGAGCAACCAATGCGCCGGCAGTATTCATGGACCTCATGAATCGTATCTTTATGCCTTATTTGGATCAGTTCGTGATTGTGTTCCTAGACGACATCCTGGTCTACAGCAAGAGTGAAGCGGAGCATGAGCAGCATCTCCGAATTGTCCTCCAGATTCTCCGAGAGAACCAGCTGTATGCCAAGTTCAGTAAATGCGAGTTCTGGCTCGATCGCATTTCGTACTTGGGTCATATCATCACCCGAGGAGGAGTGGAGGTAGATCCCCAGAAGATCGTGGCTATTGAGTCGTGGCCAGTGCCTAGCACAGTTGCAGAAGTTCGCAGTTTTCTTGGATTGGCCGGCTACTACCGGCGATTCGTTTCGGACTTTGCTCGGATTTCAGCGCCGTTGACCCAGTTGACCCGCAAGGATGTGCAGTTTGCGTGGACAGCAGAGTGCCAGGATTCTTTTGAGAAGCTGAAGCGAGGCTTGATGACGGCACCCATTCTCACGCTTCTAGATGGAACCGGAGGATTCTCAGTGTATTGTGATGCTTCAGGCAGAGGCTTAGGATGTGTTCTGATGCAGCATGGAAAGGTAATAGCTTATGCGTCACGACAACTTCGTGATCATGAGAGGAATTACCCAACCCATGACTTGGAGCTGGCAGCAGTAGTGTTTGCACTTAAGTTGTGGAGGCACTACCTATATGGAGATAGGGTAGAGATCTTCACCGACCACAAGAGCCTGAAGTATGTTTTCACCCAGAAGGATCTCAACATGCGTCAGAGGAGATGGCTAGAGCTGCTTGTGGATTATGATGTCAACCTGCAGTATCACCCAGGAAAGGCCAACGTCGTTGCAGATGCATTGAGCAGGAGAGCCGGAGTTTATTTCCTAACAGCGCAACCAGAGCTGTTAGCAGATCTTCAGAAGATGGGTATAGAAGTTGTCCTCCCTTCCAGTGTAGCATTGATGGCCAGCATGCAAGTTCAGTCCACTATAGTCGAGAGGATCCGGATGGCGCAGTCAGCAGATTCCAAGCTTCAGCGACTCAGAGCAGAGTGTGAGGCAGGACGAAGACCAGAGTTATGCATTCATGAAGACGGTACACTTCGACATGGTAAGCGTCTTTGTGTACCCAATGAAGATATCAGACAGGAGATCATGACGGAGGCTCACAGTTCGCAGTATTCCATTCATCCCGGTGGTACGAAGATGTACCGTGATATTCGTCAGCACTTTTGGTGGAATGGCATGAAGAGGGAGATAGCCCGGTTTGTCTCTCGTTGTTTAGTCTGCCAACAAGTTAAGGCTGAACATCAGAGGCCAGCTGGACTACTTCAACCATTGCCAATTCCAGAGTGGAAATGGGAGCATATAACCATGGATTTTGTGACTGGATTGCCTAGATACCCGGCGGGCAGAGACGCTATTTGGGTTGTCATAGACAGGCTCACGAAGGTGGCTCACTTTCTCCCGTTCAGAGTTGGTCAGTCGACGGCTCAGCTAGCAGAGATGTATCTCCGGCAGATTGTCAGGTTGCATGGTGTACCAGTCAGTATCACTTCAGACAGAGATTCAAGATTTACGTCGCACTTTTGGCGTAGCTTACAAGAAAGTTTGGGAACTCACCTCCAGTTCAGCTCAGCTTATCACCCGCAGACAGATGGCCAGTCAGAACGTACGATCCAGACTCTTGAAGATATGTTGCGGTCATGTACACTCGACTTCGGTGGTTCATGGGAAGATCACGTGCACCTGGTGGAGTTCTCGTACAACAACAGTTTCCAGGCCAGTATCCAGATGGCACCGTTCGAGGCACTGTATGGTAGGAAGTGCCGATCCCCGCTAGCATGGGACGATGTTGGAGAGAGGCAGATGCTCGGCCCAGAAATGATTGCTCAGACAGTTGAGGTGGTCAAGAGAGTCAGAGATCATCTTCGAGTTGCCCAAGATCGCCAGCGTCATTGGGCCGATTCTCATCGACGCCCACTTGAGTTCTCGGTCGGCGACCATGTATTCCTGAGGATTTCGCCTAACCGCGGCGTCATTCGTTTTGGCGTACGAGGAAAGCTTAGTCCTAGGTATATAGGGCCGTTCGATATTCTGGAGCGAGTAGGTGATGTGTCCTATCGTCTCGCTCTTCCACCGTCGCTACGTGAGGTGCATGACGTGTTCCATGTATTCCAATTACGACGGTATATCCCGGACCCGAGCCACATCCGGGATCATTCGGAATTGGTTGTTGGTACCAACCTTTCGTATGAGGAGAGGCCCGTGTCCATATTGGACCGAAGAGAGAAGACACTCAAGAACAAGACTATCAAGTTAGTCCGAGTTGCTTGGGGTCATCACTCTTTGGGTGAGTCAACGTGGGAGCGTGAGGATGATATCCGATCGCGATATCCCGACCTGTTTGACTCGTAAGGTATAATGTCCTTCTTATGCCTTACACCCTTAGCTTCCCTGCTTGCACAAATGATTGCTTGAATGATTGCCTAGTTATAGCTTGCCTGTGATTAGTATAGCTTGTCCCTGCAATTCTAGCCTCTTGATTAAATTCCGAGGACGGAATTCTTTTAAGGTGGGTAGAGTTGTAATGCCTGTAGTTCGTATTACGTATCTTGGAATACGTGTACGTATTTTTCTTGTATTTGCATATCTCTTGGCTTGACTCGGTTTATTTTGGGTTGGTTCGGCTAGGTTTGGTTTGCTTTTGGGTTCAACATGAACCAAAAGAAAACCCCCACCTACCACCATCATCCCCCTTTATTAGCCCACTCCTCTTTCTCTCTCTTCATTATTTCTTCTTCTCCACCATTTACTTCTTCACCTACCAGGAAGAGGGAGAGAGAGAGAGAGAGCTTAGGCAAGTGCAAACTTGCTTCATGATGGATCTCAAATTTTATTGTTCTATTCTCTTCCTTACTTGATTCTAAACCTCTTTAGAACTTGGCACTTTTGGATTTGGTGGATGGGTTCTTGTAGATCTAAGTTTGTAACTTTTCGGTTTTTCTTGGTTTTGATCTCTAAAACTTAGTTATTTTCAAAAACTAATGATTCTATGAGTTAGAGAATTCAATTTCATGCAGTTTTGGCTTTTGTTTCGCTTGATTTCGACTCCGGATGAGGAAGTTATGGCCATGGCAAGTTTTCGAAACTTTCATGGCTGAACTTGCTGTTTGGGGACGATGACCCCCATGCGCCCGGGAGGCCATGCGCCGGGAGGCCATGCGCCGTGAAGTCCCGGCAACGCATGCGCCGATCGTGCAGGAATTCTCATGCGCCGATGGTGCAGGAATTCCATGCGCCGATCGTGCAGGAATTCTCATGCGCCGATGGTGCAGGAATCTCATGCGCCGATTTGTGCAGAAATCTCATGCGCCGATTTGTGCAGGAATCTCATGCGCCGATTTGTGCAGAAATCTCATGCGCCGATTTGTGCAGGAATCTCATGCGCCGATTTGTGCAGGAATCCCATGCGCCGATTTGTGCAGGAATCCCATGCGCCGATTTGTGCAGAAATCTCATGCGCCGATTTGTGCAGGAATCTCATGCGCCGAAATTGCTCTATTTTACTGTTTTTGCCTGTTTAAGTTGTTTTGTAGCTAGAATCTCAAAAAAACTCAAAACATAAAAGTTGTAGATCTTTTCATTGCCTTCAAGAATATGTCACTAGTTGTTTTATGCAAGTTTCTCTCATTCATGATAAGGTACGAATAGAACACGATAGTGGCCCGCTGTGGCGCACTCTTGACAAGTAAACTGACATGATGTATCTCGGCATGCTGTTACGACAGCTAGCCTGACATGACAAGTATGAAAGACCTGGACACCGTGGGCGATTGTGTTTGTACGAATAAACTGATACTGTCTTGCATCATGTCTAGGATAGGGGATCCCTGAGTACCACGGTCAGGGGTACCTGCTGAAATTGACTAAGGCTAATTAACTAGAATGATTCATTAGTCATGAAGAGATTCTCAGCTACAGGCAATCCCGTTATCTGGGCGCATTAAGTGGACTTGTAGCCTACCGACGAGTATGGCACATTTCCAGCACACAGTCATGTGGTGCACCCTTCATAAACGGACATTCGACCCGGATAACCGGATGGTCTGCAGGGCTTGTGGCTGTTGGGATAATCTCGTTGCATCTTGCTAGTAACTAGGCCTGTGATAACCCTAGTTAGTTAAAAGTATCAAGCCGTACTCTTGATTGGCCGTGATTGATTGGATGGAGTTTATTTCAGTTTAGTCTTATCCTGATCCTGTGCAAGATTGTAACATGACATGATTTCTTGTATCGATAAATGATGGGATACCAAGTTCTGTTCAGATGAAGGGTTACAATCCCGGTCCTTGTTTGGTTTAAGGGTTGTAACTTGGCTATCTGAATAGTTCCATGGTTATCTTATCATATATCATCCTGCTTATTGCGCTTGCCTTAATAATAAAGATCAGGGGTCCAGTTCTGTTCAGGCGAAGGGTTACAACCCCGGTCCTTATTTGGTTTAAGGGTTGTAACCTGGCTCCCGGAGCAGTTTTGTGTCCTCTCTTTGTTTATTGTCTTATTGCAACCCCTGTCATGCTCGTCATGTTTTACCTTACTTCAATACCATGATTATTTATACTGGCCTTAACAATAAAGATCAGGGGTCCAGTTCTGTTCAGGCGAAGGGTTACAACCCCGGTCCTTGTTTGGTTTAAGGGTTGTAACCTGGCTCCCGGAGCAGTTCTGTGTCCTCTCTTTGTTTATTGTCTTGTTACCTTATCAATAGTAATTGAGGCGGGTTTCTATTCAGGCGAAGGATTGCAACCTCGGTCCTTGTTTGGTTTAAGGGTTGTAGTCTGGCTACTTGAATGGTTTCTCCGTGCTCAATATATTATTGTTATCTCAGTTATTATCAGTATCTTTTAATTAATTACCTTAACTATTTATTTGTGAAATGCTGGTTTTAGTTCCTAAGTGAAGCCTCCTTTGTGGCACTTGCTCTTTCTGGGGTCTGACCCAGCTGGTTTTGTGTGGCCAGATATCGGAGCAGCAACAGAGGATCCACCTGTCTTCCAGCCCGATGGTGACCACAAGGCGTAACCAGGGCAACGAGTGGGTTTCTTTTGTCCTCCCACTCTATTTGTAAAATTATTCTTTTGAGGCGTTTAGCCGGCGAGCACGTGTTAGCTCGTATTGCACCTTTATTTACTGTCTGCCTACGGGCTGTAACATGATTGACAAATCCTAGGGTTGATCATGTAATGACTAAAACTCTTGCTAGTCCTGACATTTTGTATGACTAGCTTCATGATCATCCAATATGTAATGTATGGGACGCCTTACTATTGTATATTGATGCTGTAATATCTTGCGACTGCTACTACTTGCTTGTGATTGAGACAATAGGTTTGATCTTGACCATAGGAGACTGATGGATTGTAGTTAAACCCTCATATATCTAGACAGCCGTGACCGTATAGTGACGTGGATTCTATTTCATTATACGTAGCTGGCTATGTCTGCCCCCGCTCTCCAGTATTCTGGTTCTGGGGCGTGACAATACCTGCCGAGAAAGAATGACAAAATACTGAATGATATGATGTGGTGCGCCGAAATTCATACTGAATAAGAACTGAACTGAACTTGTCAAACCAAGCTCGAGGTGACTGTTTCAGCCCATATATTGTTTTCTTCAATCGACATACGAGCTTTCCACTTCCAGCCACAACATACCCCAGTGGTTGATCTATATAGCCCTCCTCATGTAAGTCACCATGCAAGAAAGTATTCTTTATGTCCAGTCGATACATAGGCCATTGGCGATTAACCGCCATAGAAATAAGAATCCAAACTAAATTCAGCTGAGCCACTGGAGAAAAAGTCTCCATATAATCCACACCATATGTCCGAGTATACCCTTTTGCAACCAACCGTGCCTTGAGGTGCTCAACCGAATCATCCGGATGATACTTAACAGTGTACACCCACCGACAATCCACTGTCTGCTTTCCAACATGAAGTGATGTAAGCTCCAAAGTCTGATTTTTCTGTAAAGCACACATCTCTTCATCCATTGTACTTTTCCAACCAGAAGATAACATAGCCTGCTTATAAGTTTTAGAAATGGAAATGGAAGACAATGAAACAGCAAATGCATGAAAAGATGAGGAAGCACGATGTAAGGAAACATAATTAGAGATGGGTATTTGTTCTTTGTAGTACAAAGGCGTTTTCTTTTTCTGAGAGCAATAGGAATATCATCTGAATCTATGGTGATGGGAAAAGAAACCACAAGCTCGAAACCTGACTAGTTGAGGGCTGAATTCTGCAGCACCACTGGCATGTTGTTGGATCTCTAATAAATCTGTAAAGGAGGAATAGAGACACAAACGAATTCATGTATGACCGAAAGTGGTATGGAGGACACCAAATCTGATAAAAAATGAAATAAGACGATCTCTTGAGGGAAAGAAAGCGGTAGACTCGAAGAAGGTACATCTGCACTAACATAATACTTGCATTATTGTGGACTATAACAACGATAACCTTTTTGAGTACGAGGATAACCAAGGAAGACACTTCAAAGATCGAGGAGACTTGTCTTGATTAGATTCTAAGTTGTAAACAAAAGCGACACGCCCAAATACTCGAGGAGGTAAGAAAAAATGAGGGACACCTGTATGTGATATGGATAATGGAACTTGATTATTTAATATAGATGATGGCATGCGATTACTTAGATAACATGCAGTAAGAACGACATCTGTCTAATACTGTTTAAGGACATGCATGTTGAACATGAGAGTTCGAGCCACATCTAAAGGTGTCGATGTTTGCGTTCGGCTATACCATTTTGCTGAGGTGTGAACGCAACTGATTTGATGAATAATACTACGATCAGCACAAAAAGTGTTTACAGAAGATTGAGTATACTCCAAAGCATTATCAGAACACAAGATTTTTATATGTTTATCAAAACTGAACTTAGGCTTCATTATAAAAATTGGATAACACATTTGGAAACTCAGATCTTTCTTTCATTAAATAACACCAAGTTATTCTGGAATAATCATCAACAAAAATAACAAAATACTGAAATCCTTTTAAACTTTTGACTCTAGACGGACTTCAAATATCAGAATGAACAAGTTCAAAAGGCTCTAACTGACAATTCTCAATACGACGAGGAAAAGAACTACGGTGATGCTTGCCTAACTGACAAGTCTCACATTCAAGAACAGAAATATGACTCAAACTAGAAACAACTTAACGCAACTTAGCCAAAGATGAATGACCCAGATGATAGTGTCACTGCAACGGAGAAGTAGAAACAGAAATGAAAGCCTTTTCAGGTAGATCCAAGTAATACAATACATCTTTTTCATGCCCCGAACAAATCATATTCCTCTCGTCTCGAGGTTATGGAAAACACAAGGATTGGAAAAAAAATGTTACATAACATTGTAGAGATTTGGTTAACTGGCTCACAGATAGCAAATTGAAAGAAAAATTAGGCACATATAATGAATCAAATAATGACAGTGATTGAGTAGGGTGAATGACACCTTACCCAAGCACATAAAGAGTAGACCTATCAGCTCAGATAATATTATGTTTTATAGGACTACGATGATGAAAGAGAGAATTTATACGAGATATGTGAGAACTTGCTCCTGAGTTGATGACCTAAGAGGTGGATGGTGATTGGGTTGCTACGAAAGCAAGATTACCTATATGCACCATGGTTGCAGTAGGTTGAGAGGTGGTACTAGCAAGCGCGTTCAACTTCTGGAGGATATGTTCCAATGGAGATGAGGTATCAGACGTGGAAGTTTGATTGTAACCTGAAGTATCATCTCAGGAAGCAAGGATCTGAGCCTTATAAGGTTCGAGCGCAGGATCCAAATCGGTTAGGATAAGTGAAACGTAAAACTCTTCCTTCTGTCGCTGAGCTCCCTTCAAATCAGTAGTAACATGATATTGTAGCAGTTTTTTCCCATAAAGCCTTCTTTGAAGCCAAATATTCATGCACATGCTTTCATTTTGTTTTGTATTAAACAATAACTCGTACAACTCATAAATACGGGCCATATTCCGCTTCTGTGAATATGATTCTTCTAAAGATGTCCAAATATGTTTGGAGGATTCACACCACTGAACATTAGAAGCAATGTGCGGCTCCATGCTATGCTACAACCACGACATAACGTATGCATCAACAATCATCCAATCCTTATAATCGTCGGACGTGTCAAGCGGGGGTTCTTTCGTCAAAAACTTCAACTTCTTCTGAACCCTCAACACTACTTTGATAGACTTGGACCGGGTAAGGTAGTTTGTCCCGTTAAGTTTCACCGTTGTAATTGATTTTTCCAATTCATCATTGTGAATAACAGTAAAAGGAGAACCACCTCCGCTACTACCACCGCCAGCACTATTAACTTCGCCAAAAGATTCGGTCCTCGCCATACTTGCAGATGCAGCAGAAAAACGAGATCTATAGAAACCCTATATCTCACAACGAACCACAAACGACAACGAACAACCAACGAAGATATGTAGAAACTCTAGATCTCATAAACAAACGACGAAAGACTACGAACAACAAACGACGAACGACGATTCATGAAAAGTAGATGAAAAAGAGCCGGAAAAGTCGTGGATGGGATGTACAGTACCTTAAAAAAATGCTCTGATATCAAGTGGAGTTTAGAGAGAGGAGGAGAAAATGAGAAAGAGAAAATGAGAAAAGAGATGCAAGGACATAAAACCCTTAGGTTGCATCTCATGTTATTTATATTGATATATAGTACATCCAAAATTACTATTATACCCTCATAAGATAAATAACGATAATAACTCTAACAAAAACTAACAACCACTCAACTCAAAGGCCAAAGCAAGTCGAATAGTATTCTAAGTTTAAGACTAACAATCACTCAACTCAAAGCAAGTCTAACAATATCATCAACTGGCACACAACAATTAGGTCAGCTAGTCACGTCATCTGGTGGATTACCTGTCAAGATGGAATTATCTCTAATTGATACTTATAAAAAAAATCATCCTAAGAGTTGTTTAGCACAACCTAAAATCTACAAGGATCCAACTTGCATAGGAAACTGTAAGCCATTCTCTAATAAAGTCGTAAACAATTAGAGTACCAATTCATAAGTAGTTACGTGCTTAGATGTCAGAATGGTAGTGATTAGACAAATACGCATTCAGTTGATCTTTTTGATGATAAGAAGCTAATTTATGAGTGTAAAGGTAGGGACATTGCTTGTGTAGAAGTAACAAATGCCATCTGCATTTTATAGGTCTTTCAAGTCATCAACAGGATTGTTGGTAATAATAGATAGGGTTTTGCTCATGTATTAATATTAGAAGTCTCCCCTACAAGAGTGAGTTAAGCGTCACATATGTTGTTCTATGTGGTTAAGGACTTGAAATTGCAAACAATATTTGGTTGGTCTACTTGATTCTTAAAGCATGGTTTAATATTCATGGGATCACCAAGATGCAACTTGTGGTGTGCTTGTTTTCGGAAAGGAAAATATGAATACATATTATTTCTTTTTTTTTCTATAATTAAGAATTTAGGAGAAGGATTGCAGGTAAAGGCTGTCCAACATATTTCATTGCTAGGGCTACATATGATATGAATATGACTAGATCAAGCTTTGTAACCCTATGATATAAACTAACAAATTACAATATAAATGCTGATGGCTTGACTCGTGTTGACTAATAAAGAGATTATCTACTCAAGTGAGGGGAGTTTCATCTCATGTTTAGTTACGTAGAACTACAACAATATGGCGTGCTAAGAAATATCAAAATTGGAGGCTTTTATGAGTTAGCCACTTGCAAGGTTTGTGATTTAGAAATGTCCCATTAGAATGCGCAATAAAACCAAAATCAGTCTATTATCCTTCATTAAAGGGAAGGTAAATATTAGTTACCAAGTGGTGATGTGGAAAATAGTTCCATAATGTTGATAGGGTTGTAGTAGGAAATTGAAAATCAAAAGAACATATTAAAAATAAGGCATTATCTAGAACTTCCTACTTGAATGGTCTGTAACTAACTTTCTTTTTACCTTTTTTCCTTCCATAAGCTGTGGTCCAAAATTGTCTTCCTGAAGAGTTTGAGAATCAATAGAGTATGGTTTTTTCCTTCTTTTATTCATCGTGTTTCTATTGGCATCCTTGGTGTTGATATATTTAGTAAGAGAATATGCTATATTTAATATGGGAATATCCTGAGGACATATTTGGGATGCCAGAATATGCCACATGATATTCCATGATGTAAAGGCTATATAAAGCCTATGAGATTATCAATAAAACATATCAATCAATCTCTACATGGTATCAGAGCCACCTTTCACAAACCCTAACCCTAGCTGCCACCAAAAACCCTAACCCTAACCCCTCTTCTTTCCTCTCCTTCCCCGCTCCCGCTGCAGCTCCCACGGCCGCTCCCGCTGCTGCGGCCGCTCCCGCTGCTGCGGCCGCTGCTGCCGCTGCTGCGGCTGATTGTTGCTGCTGCGGCCACTGCTGCAGCTGCCGCGGTTGGCTGTTGCTGCTGCGGCTGACTGCTGCCGTTGTGGTTGCCGCTGTGCGCGCCTCCATCGGAGGACGAAGAAGACGACGAGGACGAAGGAGATGCCGATTCCTAGATCCGATGAAATCAGACATGTTCGGATCTAGGAGAGGATGACGAGGACGAGCGTGTGATTTAGAAATGTCCCATTAGAATGCGCAATAAAACCAAAATCAGTCTATTATCCTTCATTAAAGGGAAGGTAAATATTAGTTACCAAGTGGTGATGTGGAAAATAGTTCCATAATGTTGATAGGGTTGTAGTAGGAAATTGAAAATCAAAAGAACATATTGAAAATAAGGCATTACCTAGAACTTCCTACTTGAATGGTCTGTAACTATCTTTTTTCTTTTTTCCTTTTTCCTTCCATAAGCTGTGGTCCAAAATTGTCTTCCTGAAGAGTTTGAGAATCAATAGAGTATGGTTTATTCCTTCTTTTATTCATCGTGTTTCTATTGGCATCCTTGATGTTGATATATTTAGTAAGAGAATATGCTATATTTAATATGGGAATATCCTGCGGACATATTTGGGATGCCAGAATATGCCACAGGATATTCCATGATGTAAATGCTATATAAAGTCTATGAGATTATAAATAAAACATATCAATCAATCTCTACATGGTATCAGAGCCACCTTTCACAAACCCTAACCCTACCCGCCACCAAAAACCCTAACCCTAACCCCTCTTCTTTCCTCTCCTTCTCCGCTCCCGCTGCAGCTCCTACGGCCGTTCCCGCTGCTGCTACTGCTGCGGCCACTTCTGCCGCTGCCGCGGCTGACTGCTGCTGCTGCGGCCACTGCTGCAGCTGCCGCGGCTGGCTGTTGCTGCTGCGACTGACTGCTGCCGTTGTGGTTGCCGCTGTGCGCGCCTCCATCGGAGGACGACAAAGACGAAGAAGACGACGAGGACGAAGGAGATGCCGATTCCTAGATCCGATGAAATCAGACATGTTCGGATCTAGGAGAGGATGACGAGGACGAGCGTGAGTCGTGGAGCAAGCGTGACGTGATCGGAGAAGAAGCATCGATTGAGGCGATTCTCAAGAAGCTGGATGCTGACGATGTGGCGACGTTGATGAAGTTGATGAAGGTGTCGGCTGATGAGAGCACGACATGAATGCCGTCAAAGTTGGAACTACCCTTCATCGATCTGAAGCTGGACGGACCAGCCACCTATCTGAGTTGGTCACGACGGATGAGAATAACCCTTGCAAGAAAGAACCTGGAGGGTTCTTGACGGGCGAGAAGACAGAGCCGGACGAGGGCTCGACAGGACGCGACGAGTGGAAATCTACTCAAATGGTGATTTACATCTAGCTTCTCAATTCCTTAGTCCAGTCTATTGCCTCCACAGTAGATGGAATTGAGATGGTGAAAGACGTGTGGGAGAAGCTGAGGAGAACCTATGATGGTGTGGGGAACAACTTACGGATCTTCCAGATAAAAGGAGATATCGACGACACTGTACAGGGAGAGAAAACGATGCAGGATTACGCCACAGAGTTGGAGCGTCTTTGGTTGGATTATGATCACTCCTCAAAACGGACAAGCTGCACGGACCCAAAGTGCAAGGAGAGACATGTGTCTGCAGGAGAGGACGATAAAATTCCTTAAAGGGCTGAATACTACATTCGCACAGAGGACAACCTTACTCCTCGCACAACCAGAGATTCCTAGTCTCGAGGAGGCTATCTCAGCCATGATCCAGGAGGAAACGCGCATCAGACTACAGGCGGGGACAAGTGGTCCCCCCGAAGCAAAGTCAGCACTAGCGGTTACTAGCTCGGACGACACAGGACCCAAGGGAGAGCTCTGGCAACACAATCGGCAGTGCTACAACTGCGGGGAGATGGGCCATCATCGGTATGCTTGTACCAAACCACCTAAGGAGGGAGACTGGGTGGTGGACGTGGACGTGGATATGGTGGACGTGGTCGTGGTCGAGGAGGCCGACGAGGTTATCGGGCAAACCTGCTGGTAGCAGAAGGAAATGGAGGATCTGGTGGCACCTTTATTGAGGAGGATCAGGTACTACTGGACCTGCTGGAGAGAAAGCAGAGATCGTCCACCGAAGGAGAGACATCCACCCCATTCTTCGTTGAAGGCAACGTCGCTATGTATGTCCGCCCATCAGAAGGTACTGACGAGTCACTCGCTCTTGCATCTATGTCTTTCCTTAAAACGTCAGACTGGATTATCGACTCAGGAGCATCTCGACATGTGACCGGGAACGCTAGTGAGTTTTCTTCATACACTCACCTAGCATCAGCAGACACCATTCAGACTGCAGATGGCACTTTCCAACCAGTGGTCGGTAAGGGTACTGTTAATTGTACAGGTTCAGTAAGATTATCCAATGTGTTACATGCTCCATCCTTTCCAGTCAGTCTCTTGTCTATTAGTTCTATAATTCTCCAACTGAAATGCATTGTTTCTTTTGATATTCCTAAGGTGATCTTCCAGGAGAAAGGAACGGGACGAAGACTTGGGACTGGCACCTGGCATGAGGGACTGTGGTACCTAGATCGAGAAGGACTGGACTCATCATTGGTATCTATGGCAGAGAAAGCTGAAATGGGAGAGCTGCAGCAGAGGACTGAAGATACATTGATACTTCATCATAGGAGGATGGGATATTCTTCCTTGATACTCTAAGTAAGTTGTATCCAGAGATGTATGCAAAATCAAATAAACAGAAGTTAGTATATGATGCATGCGAGTTAGGAAAACTTACTAAGAGCTCATATGTTGGTACTGGTCATAAGAGTACTTTTGCTTTTGAGGTAGTACATTCTGATGTTTGGGGTCCATGTGCTACTAACACTATGAATGGGTATAAGTACTTTGTTTCCTTTATTGATTGTGCATCTCGTGTCACCTGGCTGTATTTGATGAAAAACAAGAGTGATGTATTCGCTTGTTTTCGGGACTTTCATAAGCATGTCCAGACTCGGTACAATGCAGTGGTGAAGGTACTGAGGTCTGACAATGGCACGGAGTATACCAACAAGACGCTTGCAGAGTACTTGTCAGAACACAGCATACAACATCAGACCACTTGTGCATACACACCAGCACAAAATGGAGTAGCAGGAAGGAAGAACCGACACCTTCTGGAGACCGCAAGAAGTATGATGATCGACATGAATGTCCCACAAAATCTATGGGGACATGCAGTGTTGACAGCAGCTCAACTTATCAACAGGATGCCTTCAAAAGTCCTGGGATGGAAGTCTCTATGTGAAGTATTACAACGCAATAATAGTGAGATACTTCCACTGAAAGTGTTCGGGTGTGTGTGTTTTGTGAAGGACAACAGACCATTAGTTGGAAAACTTGACCCTAGAGCGGTCAAGTGCATCTTCGTGGGCTACTCAGCGACTCAGAAGGGGTATGTGTGCTTGAGCCCAGTAGAGAAGAAGAAATTTGTTAGTATGGATGTCCACTTCCGGGAGCATGAGCCATATTACCGCCAGGAGGGAACTTCGCACAACACGCATAATACTACCAGTATAAGGCAAGAGGGGGAGATGGACTTGGTGGTAACTGATTTAGAAGTTTGGCATAGAGACATGGTTAAGGAGGAACATGAAGGTGAAATGGAACAGGGAGAGGAGATGAGAAGTGTTAGGCCTACGGCTCAGGAGCAGTTACTTACACAGGCGATGATGAGCAGGAGATCACCCAACTCAAAGGAAAGCTTGGCAAGGAGTTCGAGATGAAGGATCTTGGCCCTCTTCGATACTTCCTTGGGATTGAGATTGCTCGAGATACAGAGGGAATTGTTCTTTCTCAAAGGAAGTACACACTGGACCTACTTACGAAAATAGGAATGATGGGATGCAAACCAGCTACGACACCGATAGACCAGAAGTTCAAACTGGATGCTGAAGCTGGAGAACCAGTTGACCGGAATAGATATCATAGATTGGTGGGCAAGTTGATCTACTTGAGCCACACTCGACCTGATATTAGCTTTGCGGTCAGCGCAGTGAGCCGCTACATGCATGACCCCCGGAAGGATCATATGGACGCAGTGTATCAGATTCTGAGGTACTTGAAGGGAGCCCCCGGAAAGGAACTGATTTTCAGAAGAAATAATCACGTGAGCATCGAGGGCTATTGTGATTCTGACTGGGCTAGCTGTACTGACGACAGGAGATCCACATCGGGGTACTGCATATTTGTAGGAGGCAACTTGGTCTCTTGGAGGAGTAAGAAACAGTTAGTGGTGGCTAGATCAACAGCTGAAGCAGAGTATAGAACTATGGCCTTGGGAGTCACAAAGCTATTGTGGTTGAAGAATATGCTGACGGAGCTAAAGCTGGACCAGGGAGCCAAGATGAAGCTATGGTGTGACAACCAGTCAGCTATTAGTATTGCCAACAATCCAGTGCAGCATGACAGGACCAAGCATATCGAGATTGACAGATTCTTCATCAAAGAAAAACTTGATAAAGGACTACTAGAGCTGGACTACGTTCCAACCAAAGATCAGGTAGCAGACGGACTGACCAAGGGGCTTAGTTCTATCAGCATGATGAGAGGATGTGACAAGATGGGCTTAGTGAATATCTTTTGCCCATCTTGAGGGGGAGTGTTGATATATTTAGTAAGAGAATATGTTATATTTAATATGGGAATATCCTGAGGACATATTTGGGATGCCAGAATATGCCACAGGATATTCTATTGGATTTTTCATGATGTAAAGGCTATATAAAGCATATGAGATTATCAATAAAATATATCAATCAATCTCTACACTTGGTAAATAACAAGGGGCTATTTTGGTATCTAATGTTAATTGCTATAAATATACATCAAGGTTCGAGATATCGGATATCAGAGATATAACGGACCATATATTAAAATATCGGATACCAATGAATATATAATATGTTATATATTATATATACTAAATGTCCTATCAAATTCAATTTGCTAGATGTACTAAAAGTCTAAAAGGCTAAAACCAAGTAATAACATGGTAAGAAACTAACAATTATAAAATTATAAGTACCTTTGCACACTCTTAGACTTGAGTTCTTGTCCTCGACCATCAGTAAACTCACAACAAACAAGAAAACAACAACACAATATAAGTACAAGCACTTCTTATCAAAAAGTAGACCAACAAAGGATAAGAAGATGCAGAAACAACCAAAGTGAAGAACAAGCATCTGGAAAATCTAAAAAAAAATTAGAAGAAACAATGCAACAGAAGAGGAAAAAAAAATCAGAAGACGCAACATCAACATAAGTAGAATTTAAGGGGGGAAATCAACATAAAAAAAGACAACAAAATTTTAGGAAAAAAAACACAACAAAAAAGAGCATCAAATTTGGAATTACCTGGTCAGCTGGTTTCATCTTCTTTTTCTTGCTATAATCTTTGTAAAAAAAGAAAAAGTCAAACAAAATCAGAGAGAGAGAGAGGTGGGAGAGCTTACCAATCTAGATAGAGAGAGCTCCTCTTTATGTCATTAAGAGAGAGAGAGAGAGGGGCCTTGTGGCCGTGGCTTGGGAGAGAGCTCTACTTCGGGAGAGAGGTTTTGCGGATGTGACTCTGGAGAGAGCTCCAGATCGAAAGAGAGAGATAGAGAGAAAGAAGTAAGGTTTAAGTAGGAGGTTTAGTTAGATGGATATCATGTTCAATCCAATCTTGTCTGCCCTAAAGTCCATATCATTGAAATATGACAATATTGGAAAAAAAAATAGTTCGATATTGTATAGATATATCGATTTTAGACCGATAAATTGGCCAATATTTCCAAAACGACATGAGGTTGATATATATATATATATATATATATATATATATATATATATGCAGATGACCTCTAGCCTAGTGGTTAAGAGAGATGCATGCGGTCCGAGTGGTCCGGAGTTCGAATCCCAGTAGGAGCGATTCCAGAAACAATTTACCTGGTTCCAAATATATATATATATATATATATATATATATATATATATATATATATATATATATATATTTGGAACAAGTAATTGTGTTACAGACTCCTGGTCCGAAGACCTACAAACTCGGCCCGAAGGTCCGCACCCATACTTGTATCTCACCGCATCAGGTTCGACCCGAAGGCCCGCACCAGTACTTGTATCTCACCGCATCTGACCCGCACTCATATTTATTCTCCCACATGGAATTAAATGTGCTTCTCCCGTTGCTCGAACCTGCAACCTCTTGGGAGGATGTGCCTCACTCTAACCACTTGAGCTATATATATATATATATATATATATATATATATATATATATATTGGAAAAAGGTAAATTTTATTCCAAATGAAACGCCATAATCATACAACATACAATCTGAGTGGGACTCCCACTCAGCACTCATCCATTCTTCATAGCATTCACATCAAACTCAATATTATGGAGAATGCCAATAGGAGGTGTGACCAGTTCCTCAAAGATCCGGCGGTTTCGCTCCCGCCAAACGTGCCAAACCGAAGCCGCCAGACGCATTCTGGCTGTGCGGAACCAGTCCTGACCTTGACCCCTGCTATCTCGAATGTCCTGGATGATGGCCCCAATGCATTTACCAGAGGCGCACACTCCCAATACCCGACTCTGCTCCGACCAAATCTGCCATGCCAGAGTGCACTCAAAAAAGATGTGTTTAATAGACTCAGGCTCCAAACAACAAAACACACATCTGGGGTCCGGCACCGGCACTCCAAAAGCACTCAGGCGATCCCTCGTCAAAAGGCGACCCAGGAGAAGCTTGTAAACACACAGCTGCATCTTCCTGGCCAGACCCTTACACCAGACGAACTCGTAATCAGAACTCAAAGGAAAGGTGTGCCGGATAAGATTGTAGCAACTACGGAACTGGAACTCCCCCGAGCCCGAAGAAGCTCCAGTCGGCTCCCAAATCCACCGGTCCGCAGGCAAAGCCGGATCAATGACTGTAGACATAATGAACCCTCCCAGCTCCTCAGTGTACCGATAAGATTCCGGTCTCCACTCTCCATCTCGTAAAATCCTACTACACGTCAGACCGCGCCTGTCCTCCGCGTGCGTCGGGGAACCCCTGATGTCTAGCAACGAACGCCTGTCTATCCAAGGGTCCCGCCAGAGGTCCGTACCCGATCCATCCTTCATGACCCTCCGGATAGCAGACTTGAGCACACCCCTGTGTCTCAGGACAGTCTTGAACGTGACAGAATGGTTGTTATCAGGAGAACACGTCCAAAAATTGTCCTGCTTCACGTATCTGCTGTGCATCCAGTCCGTCCAGAGAGACCTCCCGCTAATGAATCTCCAGGCTAGCTTGAGCGCAGAGGCCTCCCTGATCTCCAGCAACGGCCTGAGCCCCACACCTCCCTCCTTCCTGGGACGACAGAGCTGCTCCCAAGAGATCGCATGCATACCTCCCCTCCAAAGGAAATCAGCACAAAGACGTTCCACGCGCCGAATAGTGGCCACCGGGAGGAGGATGGACTGTAGCCAAAAATGGGCCACAGCCGAGATCACAGATCTGATCAGCTCTATGCATCCGCCAAAAGACAGACCGGCGGCTTGCCAGCCTTCTACTCGCCGCTGGACATACTCTACCAGGCCATGGCAGTCCTGACCCGCGCATAATTGACTGTAAGGGGCACTCCTAAGTAACGCACCGGGAGATCACTTCTCGCGATACCCAGGACATCAGCCCGCTCCTCCTTCTGGGAACACCGGGAACTGAAGTAGACTCGACTCTTATCCCTGTTCAGCTGGAGACCCGAGAAGGACTTCAGATCTTCCATAATACCCGCAAGCGTCTGCAACCCCCTCGTCGAAGGCTGGATGAAGACCAGAAGATCATCAACATAGATAAGGTGGGTAACTGGTGGGTCCATCCTTCTAAACAAAGGCACCAGCCGTCCCCGGTGCACTGCCAGGTCCATCAAACAAGTAAAGTATTCCATCACAAGGGTGAACAGGTAAGGGGACAGTGGGTCACCTTGCCTCAGCCCACGGTTGCTCTGGAAATACCCGTAAGGAACGCCCTGGATGAGAACTGAGAAAGTAGGGGACGTGATGCACTCCCTGATCAACGCAACCCAGTGATCCGCGAATCCCATGGCAGACATCAGATGGCAAAGGAAGTCACGATTGACCATGTCATACGCCTTCCTCAGGTCCAGTTTAACACAAGCTTTCTCCCCCCCCCAGGTCTGCTGAATCCCCTCACCATCTCATGGGCCAGGAGGCTATGCTCTGCAATCGACCTCCCCTTGATGAACGCAGCCTGGTTAGGGGAAACCAAGTCCTGCATGATTCTCTCCATCCGCCGGCACATAAGATGCGTAATTATCTTATAAAGATAATTACAACATACAATAGGTCTGAAATCTGTCAATGCAGTTGTGCCCTCCTTCTTAGGCACCAAGGTCAGGAAAGTGTGATTCAGCTCCTTCAAAAGCTTTCCCTTAGTGAAGAACTCCTGGACAACCTCCACGACCTGCATCTTCAGAATATCCCAATGGCGCTTGAAGAAATCACTGCTGAAGCCATCTGGACCAGGAGCCTTGTTGGGGTCCGCCCCCTTGACAATAGCATCCACCTCCTCCAAAGTTACAGGGGCAAGAAGGATGCTATTCCCAAATGGAGTCACCAAGCGCTTCGTAACAACCTCTGGAAACACGGACAGGTAGTCAGTCTGGAAATATAAATCAGAATAGTACCTGACAGCCTCACCCTGTATCTCAGCCGGCGTCCCCACCAGAGTGCCATCCGCATCAAGCAGCTGGGAAATGTGATTCCGATTCTGCCTAGTCCGGATAACGTCATAGAAGAACTTGGAACACCGGTCTCCATCCTTCAGCCAGGAACATTTGGCTCGCTGGGCCGAGCTAATTTCCTTCTGCAGCCTCAGAATGTTGACTTCTCCAATCAGCTCCTTCTCTCTCGCCGCCAGATCTCTATTCAGCATGTCAGCTTGCAGATCCTGCTGCAAGAATCTCAACTCAGCCTCCTTATCTTCTAGTGCAGACTTGGGCAGCCCCTGCACCCAACTCCTGAGAGCCCGCTTCGTGGCCTTGAGTCGACGAACCAATCGGAATTGAGCCGTCCCCTCCTGTCCACTAGACAAGCCCTCAGCGACAGCCTCCTGGTAGCCTTCCGAGAGATACCAACTGTTGTTATACCTGAACGGACGGGACTTCCCAGGAGATCGAGCGGAGAAGCCAACCCTAATGGGGGAGTGATCGTTCGTCCCAGCTGCCAGACCCTCAGCCGAAGAGTTGGGGAAGTGACGGAACCACTCTCCGTTGCCCAGAGCCCGATCAAGCTGGCAAGCAACCCTGTTCTGAGTTGCTTTGTTGTGCCAAGTCCAGATGAAGCCTGATCGAGACAGCTCCCTCAGCCCCGCAAGCAGGATGCATCTCTGAAAATCCTGAAGGATAGAATCTGGAACCGGCCGACCACCCAGCTTCTCCCCATGATGCATAAGCGCGTTGAAGTCCCCGATCAAGAGTAAAGGGAGACATGACGACTCAGCAGCCGCGGAGACACGAGAGATGTCCCTCCAAAGTGACTCCCTTCTCCTTCTGTCATTGTGGCCGTAGACCGCCCCCAGTAAGAACCGGAAGCCATCCTTGTTCACGAAGGAGATGGCAATCAACTGCTCCGTTATCAAAATCAAGTCACCATCCCAACTCTTCGAGTTCCAGCGAACCCAAATCCTGGCCATGTCACAAAGGGCCAGGTTGTGCAGCTGGGCCCAATGAGAAGGGGTCCGTCGAGTAAGGGTCTTCTCCCCTTTGATCTTGGATTCCAAAATTACAGAAATGTCACACTTCTCTCTGTGGAGCACCCCACAAATCTCTCTCCACCTCCCTAGCGAACACGCCCCCCTCACATTCCAGGCGATAATTGCCATTAATTAATGAGAGATGGGACCCCCTGAGAAACTCCCGGAACGGCACCTGGGGAGGGTGCCGCAACCGTCGCTAAAGGATCCTCATCCATACCAGTCGGAACCGTCTGATGGGGAACGGCCGGAGATAATACCAACGCCCAGGCAGGATTATCAACACACACCACCTCCTCACTGTCTGTGGTACGTCCCTCCATCATGGAGGGGCCATCACGCAAGAGGCCGACCGCACGTCTCTTCCTACAGTAAACCTGCCCTCCAGCCGAACCGCCCTCCCCTCGTGCCTCAGACTCCGATGCAGCCATGCTTCTGGTAACCATACTACTCGGCCCCTGGCCAGTGGGTACCACCCTACCCGCAGGTGCAAGTTGGGTAGATACAACGAGGCTCAAACCGACATCACTCCCCTGATTAGTAACCTCCTCCTCCACGACCACCACTCCGCTATCATCTCTGTAATTCATATCACATGGGACATCGGGAACCTCACGGGGAGGAATACAAGGCTCCACCGGAGTGCCAGCCTCTAAACAAGCATTGGCCAGATGTCCGAAACAGGAACAACGAGAACAGGTAGGCGGAACCCATTCATACTCCACCTTCTGGGTAAGCACCTCCCCAGAAGGGAGCTCATACTCCACCATCTTCGGGAGCTCCCCCCTGCCCGGATCTCCACAAAGATCCTCGCGTACATCAACCTCGTCCGAAAGGTAGTAGCCTCATCCGTCTTGATCGGGGTGCCCACCAGACTAGCAAGACGCATCAACAGGGGAATGCTCCAAAACCCAACCGAAAACTCGGGGAATCGGATCCATACTGGGATGGCATTCAGAACTTCCCTCTCGCAACGCAGCTTTGGATTCCACTCCTTAAGAATGATCAGTCGGCCGTCAAACGTCCAGGGGCCGCCTTGGAGGATCCTATCGACATCCTCCGCCAGCCCGAACTTCACATAATAGAAGCCGTTCTCACGAGCATAGAACTCCATACTCCCCTTAGGCTTCCAGACTCGCGCTGCATAGCCCCGGATCTGCCCGTAGAAAGGCTTGTTGCCCAATACATATAGGACGAGGGTATTCTCCCAGTACTCTGTCACCTTCTGGATCTCCTCCGTAGGGAACACAGGCCGGAACCCCCTTCCAACCTTGATAGGCGGGACGTACTCCATCGATGAGGGGGATTTCGGTCCCGCTGGTTTGCATATCTCGGCCCAGGACCTTCCGGCAGGCCGAGGGGACGGCCCAGTAGGCCTCGGGGCAGTTACCGGGCGAGCAGTCCCGGATACCTGGACATCCGGGTCTACCACCTTACTTTTTCCTTTGGCCGCCGCAGTCGCCTTAGGCCGCCACCCCACCGATCTCCCAGCAGGCACCTCCGGACCCCGGCCAGATGTCCGAGATCCAGACCCGTTCTGGCGGCCAACAGAGCGATGATCCCTAACCTGACCTTGTCCGCCTCCCGTCTTCCTCCCGGTTTTCGCCACTCGACGGCGCGTAACCGTCGTCCAGCCACCGTCCTCCGTTTGGCTTCCTAGCGATCCAGTACTTGATCCGAATCTAAAGGTCGGATCAATGGGACCTCCTCGCAACAGGCCCGAACCCCCTGTCACCACGTGGGTGCCACCCGACCCTACTCCCGAAGGACCCGACCCCCCCCCCCCCCCCTCCGCCTGGGGGGGTCGTCGACAATCCAGGGGAGTCCTCCCGACCCCCCCCCCCCCTTTCTCCCCCCCCCTCCGCCTGGGGGAGGCCGCGCGCGCGCCTGTAGCGGGGGGTCCGCCCGACCCCCCCGATCGTGCTCCCGCCCCTCCCCAGCGCCGGAGGAGGGGCCGCCAGGCTTCGCCGGAGCCGTCCCACCCCCGGCCAGGATCTCCGGCGGCCGCGGGGGCGGCCCATGTGGGTGCCCTAGGGCTCCAGTCGCCAGGTCTCCAATCGCCATCGGGAGCAAAAAAATTGTATTATATATATATATATATATGATCTCAAACAATATATTAGCCTATATTGTCGATATATCAAACACTGGTATAGATGACATCCAACATTTATGAGGCACAAATGATATTTGTAAATATGGTTGGAAACTAGCTAATTGTTAGGAGATAATAGTTGTAAGCAAAATAACACCCAAGACAAGAATTGTATGCACATACCTAGTTGGTATGTAATTAAATAAGAATCACTAGGAGGCATTAGTTGGTAGCAAATAGAAAGGATGTCAATTGGCGAACAATAAAGAAAATATAGGTATTTGCACCCATATCTTTCTCGATGTGGCGGCATTTGAATCTTTGGAGGATATCACAAACCTTATATCAATTGACAACATCAGTAAATGGAGAGCCTTGGCATCAATTTATAGAATAAGTAATAGGACTGCCTTGGCATCAAGAACACAAGAGAGGAAGATGCCGATGAGAATTTCGAAGAGCTTAAGTCATACGACCAATATTTTCCTAAATCTTTTGTTGCCTATTATATTAACAATTGAGTTACAAAAAAGGAAATATTACAATAATACTACTACAATATAAAACAAAGGTTCGCAAATATCGGTATCGCACTTTCGTATGACTGTTGTTATCGGTGATTTTGTCAGTTCCAGATTAGAGTTTCAAAGTTCTTGTTTTCGGGAGGTGAAAAGATAATAATGATTTTTTTGGAAAACTTATTTTTGATGCGTTTATGTATAATCTTATGTTTGTTTCTCGTTACTTATGAATGGAATAATATTCAAAATTATGGAATTTATTGAATTATTCACCCACAATAGATATTGTTGTTCATTTTACTTTAGATAAAGTACCCCCACAATAGTATAGTTGTGAATGAAATAATATTAACATGTATGAACATTGTGAACTTATAGTATACAACTTGAACAAATTGTAATGGTTACATTGTGTTGGTAAAGAATTTTGTCAACAAAAGGTCGTATCTTGATCTTCAGCGCGATTGAATAATTGTGTCATTATTGTTTTACTTATCTCTTTTTCTTCTAATTTTTTCTTGCTAAAATGACCAAAATTCGGTTTCCCCCAGTATTAATGGGGGTGGGTATAGGATCGGACATGCCAAAAGCAAAATACAATACAGCCGATACGTACCGGTCGATATTACGAACCTTGATATAAAATACCACAATTTGCATAATATGTTCATTTTAACATGACTATCTGATCCGATTTCAGGAAGGATTGATTTGATTTGCTACATCAAATCTTTATTAGAAAAGTAATTAAAGAAAGCAGGATTTTCCTTTTCGGATGTTTTTAGTCTCGAAGCAGTAGTTTTTGGTGCGGTTTAGTGGTCCATGTATGTCAGGGCCTGCATTAATCTATGTACCTTCCCAGGAAGGACATAATCTACTTGACTATTTGTTAGAGGCAGATAAATAGTCAGATAATATGGTTTACTCGTATTATTATTTTTCCGTAAATTTACTCTACGACTTTTTGCTTGATGTATGGTAGGTTCTTACTTCATAGTGGTTTTTATCTTTTCCTAGTACTGGCCCACATGTATATGCACATTTCACGTATATGGATGTGTATGACACCAACTTTCGAGGAAGAAACACCCCATGGTGGTATGTGAAGCTGATGTACATACTCAAGGAACATTGACTTGAAACCTAGGAAGCATGGACACTCCAAAAATAGGTACAAAGTTGAGCCAGACTGGAAATTGGACTTTTCTCGAGAAATAGGTACAAAGTAATGAAGTATAATATTGTTGGTAGCATAGCAGTTAATGATAAGTCTGGAGTTACTGAAGCTGAGGAAATGGGACAGTGAGTTCAATAATGGAACTGCCTATATATATGCTATTTGTCAGGAAGAAACACATACTTAATGGGTGAAAAGTTTTGGAAAGTCCGTAGATCCAAAGTGTGTTGCTTGTTTAAAATCGGTTTACGTTTGTGGAATTTTTCCAGTTAGTAGCATGAACTCTAGTATACGGTTGTATATGGCTTAGTTGTGTTGTAGATCTAGTAAGGTTTTGTTTCCACTTTTACGTCTGATGCTATTTGTCAGAACCCTCAAGTGATGTTCTTTTTGTGTTCTGTTTCTTGATAGCTTTTCCTGCTTCTCCGATTGTACAACATTTAGGTTGTGTAGAGGCTGCTTCCATGAGGAAATCACCACTTGTGATATGATTGTGTAACGTTCTTTCAAGGAAAGCTACTTGACACGATAAAAAAGAAATGAGCATGCATCTTCATTTTCAACTTCACAGAAAATGATCAAAGAGCTATGCTTGAAAATGCTCAACTAGTATCTAGCCATAGTGGATCATTTTAATGATGCTTTCTAAAATGTTTTATTGGCCTGATCCTTGTGCAATGATTATGTTCTCTGCAGCTAGTGCATCCTGCTTTTAAGGCAATGCTGGGTCATCTGTCTACTAGATCTTTCGACAGATATAAGAATGATCTAGAACAGTCGCTCAAAAGTCGGAAAGGTTTTGCGCTGTCTGCTCAAGACTCTACTCAGTTTTGCATGAGTGAATTCGATCAAGGGTGTGCAGGTAACTCATTTACTTTAACCTATTATGTACCATGTAGGATTTCTTCCCATACGTCTCCCCAAGTCTTTTTGTCTCTATATGTTTGTGTTTGTACGTGCATGCGCGCGTGGCTCTGCTTGGTATATTATATATTATGCGTATTGACATGAGGCCTTGCAGACGTCTTATTTATTACAATGAGATTACTTTATCATTTAATAATGACATTGGCATATGTAACTTAGTAGTATATCCAATATCAGTATTCTAAAATCGGGCTACGCGGCCTCCCGCCGCATCGGAAACCCCTAATTCGGTCCTCCTAGGCGCCTGTTCGGCCATGTCGGCCCCTGTTCAGTCAAGGCCAGGGAAATTTATGGACGCTCAAGCGGCAGCTTCTCCCGGTGTTCTAGGAAAACGCCAAACGACAGAGAGGAAGGAAAACATGACATGGTCCTCATCAGGCCAAATAGTACTATACATGGAACACCGAACAATACAGACAAGGAGCCATTCAGAGCTTGCCAAGCAAGGGCATGGTGCAGGTGCTCCTCCAAGTACTATACTTAACTACACCAGTAAGAAGAGAAGTCTTTCCATTGCAGGACGGCTCGAGTAACCTGAACCAACAAAATCCATCATCTGGAGAGGATACCCTCTGTGTGGACAATCCCAAGTGGAGGCTACTCTTGCAGGATGATCCTGGTGAAAGTGGTGATCAATGACAGTAGGGAGGAACATGGGTTAAGGACTGAATTCTCCAATGACGTGATGGAGAGTTTGGGTAGTGTCCAAGGTCCAATACTTAAGTGGCACCAGCCTTGCATCCCATTATACTTGTTGTTTTAGAACATGTCCTTGTCCAAGTCCACCAACTTAATCTTAGTCAATCGATTAAACTTCCTATTTGTCAAAGGAAAATAGATATGGATTAACATGACATATTAAAGTGACATGATTAAGGTTAGTCCAAGAAAATAAATGATGCAATATGAATTAACTTGACAGGATTATAGTTAGTTAAAAGTTAAGAGCAAAGAAGGATACTACCACATCGTCAGATTAGGTTTAAGTGTGCCATATAAAGTTTGATCTTTGGGTTTAGCGTTAGCTTTAATATTAGGGTCCGGGTACGATGATATTATATTTGTGTAGATATATTTGGCAGATTGCACTTAATACTGTCTAGGGCAAAAATGGAATTGCACCCTCCTTGAAAAATAGGTATAGGTTTTAAGTTTTAACTAGATAACTTTACAATTGAAGAGGTGTTTGTTGGAGTTTGGCCTTTTGTTTTGGAATTTTAGTCCCATATCGGCTAGGCCAAAGGAGTTGTATCTCGATATATTAGCTATGCTCTTTTAGAGATGCACATGTGGTGTGAAGGTGCACATGGGTGTGCCATGTGGGGGTATTTTTCTAATGGAAAAAAGGCTAAATCAACAATGAAGCTTTCATGCTTTTTGCTCTTGAAAAATTTATTTCCATTGGAGCTAAGCCCCATAGGGGCTTAGCGACTCGGACTCGGACTCATGGGCTCATGAGGCATAATGTGGCGTTTTGTTGGCGCACTTTGTACTTAGCACGTCAGCATCGTCGCTAGGCCCATAGTGCGCTTAAGTTGCGCGAGCCGCTTGCGCTGCCAATTAGTGTGGCCAAGTGGCGCGGCCAAGTGGCGCATCCAGTTGTGCGGTCCAATGGCACGCCAGTGGACGCTGCCTGATGGCGCGCGGTTGGCGCAGGTTGCACGGGGGGGGGGGGGGGGTGCGCAAGTAACGCAGTGTGCGCTAGTAGCGCAAGTTGCGCGTGTTGCGCAGGGTGCGCGCAGTGTGCGCAGTGCGCTAGTGCGCACGTTGCGCAAGTGGCGCAGATGGCGCGAGCTGTGTGCCCTTTGTCCCAGATCTTGTCTGTGCACGATTGAGCAGTTACAACATGTTCGGGACGGTTTCTTCCCACATCTCGAACATGTTGCTAACTGGGCGGTTACAGAGCGAGGCTATATAAGCTCTTCTGCTCTTTCTCTCAATACACAAGTTCAGAATTCACTTAAGGCAGAAGTATTTTTTAGCACCATTCTTTACGTGTTTCCACAGAGTTTGAGAGTGAAGAGAAGCGGTACATCAGCGCCACTTAGTGCAGAAGTCCGTGCGCCTTCCGAAGAGTCAGAAGAGCAGAGTGTTCCAAAGTTCTCCGTCGAACTTACTAGTTCCTGTAAGCTATTCATGTGGGGCGAATTAAGCTTTAAGCAACGGTGATCATTCACCCCAGCAGGCCATCTTCCATCTTTCATCTGTCATCGCTGCTGCTGTTAACATTTCGATTCGTACCTTCTGTTTAAAAGTGCTACTGTTGTTTGCTACTGTTACGAATTTTTTTTAGATTATCGTAATCCAGAATCCTCCTAGGATATCTGTTGTGCACCTTCTTTGAAGTGTTGCGTTGAAACGTTGTATTTACAATTGTTTCATTTTCTCAGTTTTCCATTGAAAATTATGCCCCGGCTTTAACAATCTCAAAGCTTAAGTTGCTATGATGGAAAACTTCCGTGCTTCACTCGTCAATCCTATTTCTAAGTTAGAGCAATTTGATGGTGAACACTATCAAATCTGGAAAAGGAAGGTTTTCCTCAATATTCAGTTCTCTGATGTTGATCACGTGCTGATTGAGGAGGAACCTACTGTTCCAGAGACTGGATCGGCAGCCGCAATCGCTACGCTGCTAAGAACCAGAACAAGTGGAGAAGGGACAATAACATTTGCAGGCTTATGATCCTAAATGCTATAGAAGATTCCTTTGCCGAATCTTATTCAAAGAAGACTGTTGCCAGAGAGATTTGGGAGTCTCTGGAGAAACTTTATGACGAAGATAAGAACCGGAGCAAGATATTTCTTGTTGAGAAATATCACAAGTGGTTCTTTGAAGACGAAAAGCCAATGCTGCCGCAGGTGAAGGAGTTCCTGAAGCTGCGACAGAAGTTGGAGGATGAGGCGATGCCCCTTGCCGACAAGTTTGTGGTTTGTGGGATTGTCTCTAAGTTTCCTGCTGGGTGGAGCAAGTTCTATGCAAACATGCATAGGAAGAAGTTGGAGATTTCTCTCGAATATCTCCTACAGGAAGTGTATGTTGAGGACCAGATGCGGGCTCAACTGAAAGTGGACGCACTGTCCAAGCAATTGGCTAACGCCAATTTGGTTCATACTAGGGAACCAAGGAGAAAGCATGTGGCTTCCCACCGCAAGAAGAAGGACCCTGACAATCTGAAAGTCAAGGGGACTTCCTTCAAGCAAAAGAAGCCAAAGTCCCATTTGGCTTGCTTCAAGTGTGGCAAGAAGGGCCACTTCAAAAGTGGATGCAAATCCAAGGCCAAGCAATCAGAGCAAGGTGAGCCTAGTAAGGTCTCAATGATCACTGATGTTGTTGCTATGATTGCGCAGGTCACTGCGGTTGGGGCTGATTCTGACGGGTGGGTAGACACTGGCGCCACTTGCTATGTCTGTTCCAGCAAGGAGTGGTTCACCACCTACACACCTACTTTTGAAGTGGTTGTTGTGGTGAACCAGGCACAAGCTGAAGTTCTCGGGATCGGGACGGTGGTGTTGAAGCTGACTTTTGGTAAGACTGACGCTTTAAGGCGTGAAGCATGTACCTGCTATTGCAAATAACCTGATCTCGGGAGGCCTACTCTGCAATGCAGACCTCATGATGGACATCAATGCTGGTCAGATGATGATGTCTATTAAGGGAACATATTTCGGAAAAACTTTTTATATCGAAGGAATGTTCAAAATTCAGCTTGTAAATCAGTCCAATGTAATTAATGCATTCACTCCTTCTGCTTATACTCTTGAGTTGTGGCATAATAGGCTAGGACATGTTCATTGTAAACGAATAAACAAAATGTCTAGTCTAGGACTTATCTCCAAGTGTGGGGTAAGGTAGAGAAATGTGAAGTTTGTGCTCATACGAAGATCACAAGGAAACCCTTTCCTCGGGTTTATTGAAGTACAGATCTTCTGGAGTTGGTATACTCCGATATCTGTGACTTCAAACAATTCTCTACAAAGGTCGGGATGAAGTATTTCATAACCTTCATCGATGACTTCTCAAAGTATGCATTCGTCTACTTGCGGAAGGCGAAAGACGAAGCATTCAAGAAGTTCAAGGAGTTCAGGGCCGAATAAGCGACAGACTGGACAACAACTCAAGAGACTAAGAAGTGATCGAGATGGAGAGTACAAGTCTCATGAATTCGCATCGTTCTGCAATGAAATTGTCAATGAGACTACGGCTCCGTACTCTCCTCAATCAAACGGAGTAGCAGAGAGGAAGAACAGAACGTTAACAGAAATAATTAACTCAAGTTGTTGACTGCGGGTCTTCCAAAGTGCTACTGGGGAGAAGCTGCATTGACGACCACTTTTATTCTAAATAGAGTGCCTCATGCAACTTCATACATTACTCCTCATGAACTCTGGTTTAAGTTCAGACCTAACTTGAATGTCATTCGAGTTTGGGGGTGTCTGGCATATGTCAAGCTTCCAGATCTGAAGATTCAGAAGCTTGGGACAAGAACTACAAAGACGATCATCTTGGGGTATGCCGAGAAGAGTGATACTCGGAGATTTCTTGATATTGAGTCAAATTATATCATTGAATCTCGCGACGTAAAATATTTTGAAGACAAATTTGCAAGGCACAAGAATATTGTTCTTGCGGATATTCCGGAAAACAATAAGTGTGCGCAAGAAACTGAAGTTTTCAATGAATAAATAGTCCAAGAAGATGTTGTTGTTGAAACAACGGTTGAACCAAAACTCGCTGAGCCGTCAGCGAAGCATGTGAGGAGGCCGAAGTACTTCAGAAATGACTTTGTCACCTATCATGTGGAAGCAGATCCGCTTACCTATGATGAGGCGATGAAGACCAAAGACGCAGTTTTTTGGAAGGAGGCGATTGACAATGAAATTGATTCCATCACCTCAAATAACACTTGGGTGTTAGTTGATCTTCCTGAAGGAGCAAAATCCATCGGATGCAAATGGATCTTCAAGAAGAAGATGAAAGCAGACGGAACTATTGACAAGTTCAAGGCTAGGTTGCCAAGGGGTTTTCTCAGAAGCAGGAGATTGACTACTTTGACACATATGCTCCAGTAGTCCGGATGACCACCATCAGAATGTTAATTGCTCTTGCAGCAATACATAAGATGGTGATGCATCAGATGGATGTGAAAACGGCTTTCCTAAATGGCGAGCTGACCGAAGAGATTTACATGCAACAACCAGATGAATTTGTCGTCAAGGGTCTTGAAGAGAAAGTATGCAAGTTGGTGAAATTCTTGTACGGTCTTAAACAGGCTCCCAAGATGTGCCATAAGAAATTTGACACGGTTATAAGGTCAAATGGCTACATGATCAGCGAGACGGACAAGTGTGTTTACACGAAGTTCGCTAATGGAAGAGGTGTGATCGTTTGTCTGTATGTGGACGACATGCTGATCCTAGGTACGGATATGTACTGTGTCACGAAGACAAAGAAGTTCATCTCAAGCAAGTTCAGTATGAAGGACTTGGAGGAAGCTGATGTGATCTTAGGGATCAAGATCATCGGAACAGACACTGGATTAACGCTGTTACAGTCTCATTATGTTGAGAAGATGATCACTCGTTACGGGTATCAGGATCTTCCAGTGATCGATACGTCGTACAGGTGTGATATGAAGCTGAAACCTAATTCAGGAGAAAGTGTCAGGCAGCTGGAGCATGCAAGCGTAATCGGGAGTTTGATGTATGCTACTACTGCCACAAGGTCTGACATAGCTTTCGTCGTGGGAATGCTGAGTCGTTTCACGAGCAACCCATGCATTGAGCACTGGAAAGCTGTGGAAACGGGTTATGAGATATCTCAAAAAAACTCAGACATATGCACTGCACTACAACGGAGATCCACCGGTAGTGGAAGGCTTCAGTGATGCCAGCTGGTGCTCAGAAGTGGAGAGCGAGAGGTCCACAGGTGGATACATTTTCACAATGGGTGGAGCTGCTATATCGTGGAAATCGAAGAAGCAGACTATGCTCTCGCGGTCATCCATAGAATCTGAGTTCTTTGCACTTGATACCGCAGCGGAGGAAGCAGAATGGCTTCGGGAGCTCATGTATGATCTTCCAGTGGTTGGGGCGCAAATACCGGCGATACCGATATACTGCGACAACCAGGCGACTGCGGCGGTGGCATCAAATGACCTCTTCAACGGGAAGAAGAGGACTGTGCGGTTGAAGCACAGGGAAGTACACGATCTCATCAAAAGGGGTGTTATTGCAGTGATTGATGTTCGGAGTCAGAAGAACCTGGCGGATCCGTTCACCAAGGACCTCAAGCGTCGGCTGGTCGATGACATAACTTGTAAAATGGGCTTGAAAGCATTCTGATATTGTGTTATTACATTCATACAATAAAGTTTTATGTTATTAATTCAAAGAGAAATCGACTAGGCATCTAGCTTTTGGTTCAAGGGAGGACTATTAACCGGAAGAATATCAGGAACGGTGGGTACTCGTCCTCTGTGGCATGGAGAGGTTACGGACCTATAACCACTGTTGTCTATTGTTGTTTTTTGCAGAAAACGGATCCTGTGGGAAGGTTGGCTTAAACGTCTTAATGAGTTCTCAGGCAGAGTGAATGCTTGGTGTGCTTTACAGGAAGCACGGTAGTGCAGCACTACAAGGAGTGAAACTCCATGCTACTGTGGGGTGACTCCACCTTGAGGTTCCTTAAAGGGGTAATGCCTCGGCTGTATGAGCCAAGTCACAGCGGCGTAGCATCGCAAATAGGCAGGTAGCCTAATGCTGTATGTTGAAATGAAATAGGGTGTAGTCAGCACTACAAAGAGGAGGGGTTCCTCATGTTACAGTGGCACGACACCACATGAGGTACCCAGTTAGGGGTAAAGTCTCGGTCTTGTAAGCCATGTCGTTGTGGCGTAACACCGCAAGGGAGCCTAAGGCTTCATGCTGGGTAGTATGGTACTACAAAGAGGCGGTAACCTCATGCTACAGTAGTATGACACTACGATGAGGTTCTCGATACGGGATAAGTTCTCGGCTTTAGGCCATGTCATAGCGGCGTAGCACCGCAAGGGAAGCGCAAAGCGCTTCATGCCATGTCTCTTTAACAAAGAACTCACCTATAGTGTATGGACAAAGAGATATCATGCCGTCTCTTGAGGGTAAACTTGTAGACGCCCAAAATTAAACACTGAAACCAGGCTGGCACAGGGCCTTTAATGTGTAGCCAGAAGCACATGTAACTACATTATGTGAGTGAAAAGAATTTCAGCTATGGTGCAGAATTCAAGGCTTAGTCCATTGTATTATAGTCTGTTATTTGACCCATGCGGGAAGATTCAAGTCGTCAACGATCTCTCTCCTAATGCATGATGGGCAGTTACTGTGGAGAACACTCAAACCCATATATAGAGATATGTGGGGGATTGTTGGAGTTTGGCATTTTGTTTTGGAATTTTAGTCCCACATCTGCTAGGCCAAAGGAGTTGTATCTCTATATATTAGCTATGCTCTTTTAGAGATGCCCATGTGGTGTGAAGGTGCACATGGGTGTGCCATGTGGGGGTATTTTTCTAATAGAAAAAAGGCTAAATCAACAATGAAACATTTATGCTTTTTGCTCTTGGAAAATTTATTTCCATTGGAGCTAAGTCCCGTAGGGGCTTAGCAACTCGGACTCGGACTCGGACTCATGGGCTCATGAGGCGTAATGTGACGTTTTGTTGGCGCACTTTGCACTTAGCACGTCAGCATCGTCGCTAGGCATATAGTGCGCTTAAGTTGCGCTCGTTGCGCGAGCCACTTGCGCTGCCAATTAGCGCGGCTAAGTGGCGTGTCCAATTGCGCGACCAAGTGGCGAGCCAGTGGACGCTGCCTGTTGGCGCGCGGTTGGCGCAGGTTGCGCGGGGTGCGTAAGTGACACAGTGTGCGCTAGTGGCACAAGTTGTGCGTGTTGCGTAGGGTGCACGCAGTGTGCTCAGTGCGCTAGTGTGCGCTGGAGCGGCTGTGCGCGCGTTGCGCAAGTGGCGCAAATGGCGCGCGCTGTGCGCCCTTTGGCCCAGATCATGTCTGTGCACGATTGAGCAGTTACAACATGTTCGGGACGGTTTCTTCCCACATCCCGAACATGTTGCTAACTGGGCGGTTACAGAGCGAGGCTATATAAGCTTCTCTGCTCTCTCTCAATACACAAGTTCAGAATTCACATAAGGCAGAAGTGTTTTTTAGCACCATTTCTTACGTGTTTTTACAGAGTTTGAGAGTGAAGAAAAGCAGTGCATCATCGCCACTTAGTGCAGGAGTCCGTGCGCCTTCCGAGGAGTTAGAAGAGCATAGTGTTCCAAAGTTCTTCGTCGAACTTGCTGGTTCCTGGAAGCTATTCGTGTGGGGCGAATTAAGCTTTGAGCAACGGTGATCATTCACCCCAGCAGGCCATCTTCCATCTTTCGCCTATCATCGCTGCTGCTGTTAGCATTTCGATTCGTACCTTCTGTTTAGAAGTACTACTGTCGTTTGCTACTGTTACGAAATCTTTTTAGATTATCGTAATTCAGAATCCTCCTAGAATCTCTGTTGTGCACATTCTTTGAAGTGTTGCGTTGAAACGTTGTATTTACAATTGTTTTATTTTCTCAGTTTTCCATCGAAAATTGTGTCCCGGCTTTAACCGTGTTAATCTAGAACACGTTATATTATGGAGATCTATAACAAAATGTAATATAATACTTTTATGGGAACATGAGCACCAATTCCTCTAGGAATGTTGTGCAAAGGGCTGCTCAAGTTTTGTAAAGGAGCGCAAGGTGACAAAGTCCTGAAAGGTTTAGACGGGACTTCAAGGCGGAGAAGCGGGAGGCTCAAGACTAAAATTTTGGGATGTAAAGTATTAGAATAATACAAACACTAGTTACTAAAATGTATGATACCCCAAGTCTGAGACACCTCATTCTATGAGTAAGAAAAAATGTGAGTTTCAATTAGGGCGGATGAAGCTTGTTAAAGCAGTGAGAACCAAAAGCCTAAGCGGGGAACTCAATACTAAAATTGGGGGTAGGTTTTGTATAGGAAGTCAAGGTAAGCTTGTGATTTATGTCCTAATGTGTTGTGATTTCCTTATGATTGGCACGATAAAGGTATAACTAAAAACTATATGCATCCTATGCAAATCTTGTTGTGTATACTAAATACAGAAGTATAAGACCTCATCAACCACATGAAGTTTCCGATAAAGAAACAATCGTATAATATTACTAGAAATAGACACAGAGAATGACAATAAAGAAAGAAATAATCAACCGCATGAATTTTCCGATAAAGAAACAATCAGTATAGTATTACTAACTTGAAATAGAATGAGAGAATGACAATATAGAAAGAAAAACAGAGAAAAAGTCTGACATGTTGTCATCTAAAAATGGGCATCTTAGTCATAAATAGGGATGGGATTTGATTTGTTAGGACAAACACAAGAGAAGGGAATTAAGAGGACAAAGAAAAAAAAGAAAAAAAAACTAGTATACCTCCTCTTTTTTAGTATGTTTTAAAATATTTAATGATATCAATAGCTTTAAGTTATTGGGCTTGGGTTAGATTCTATATTTTAAAAAAGGCAGGAGTCGGGTTACATTTAAGTCAAGGTAGGTCAAAGTGTCTGCATAAGGAGAGAGGATCTGGATTGCCGGACGCCTAAGGCGGAGAGGTGGGAGACTTTTGAAACAGTGGGGCTGCTCATTCTTTTAAGGTTAATTTTCACTTAAGTACCCTGAAATATTACCTTGTTTCACTTCAATACCATATACTATTTTTTTATCAAGTTAATACCATGAATTTTATTTCTTTCACTTAAGAACTATGGCTCATTTTTACTAGTCCTAACGGAAAATATCAAAACATCATAATGCCCCTGTAAGGACAATCAAATTCAATTAAAAATAAAAATCAAAACCCTCATCTTCCTCCTCCCTCCTGAGCTAACCTAGTGGAAAGGGGGGGCGGGGGTGTGGATGGTTAGGATTAGAGTAGGAGGAAGAAGATGAATCCATATTTTTATGAAAAGCAAATAAGTATTCTTTTTTGTCTACGAGCAAAATTGTATCAAACAGTCGCATGCTTTGCATGTGACCGTTAATTATAATAGGAGGTTAATAGAGGGAACAACTTGAAAAAAAACTTTAAAAGTTCAGGAAATTTAATTATTTAATTGATCAAAAAAGTACATGGTATTAAACTGAAAAGAAATTGATACTTGAGGGTATTTAAGTGAAAATTAGTCTTCTTTTAAATAACAACTACATCAATGGAGATTATGCAGAGATTTGACTGGCTATGCTTATTTTATTGAGGTCGCCATGAGTCCTGTGTCTTGGAGGTGAATGCTATGTTAACAGAAACAAAACCACACGTGGAGCTCGGAGACTGAATTGTCATTTATTTGTTGTTCCTTTACTGATAGATCTTTTCCTAACAAACATTCATTGACAGCCTTTTCAAATATAATTCTTCCTTTTGCCTTCATTGTACTTTGTTTTGTCCTTGGCCATTTGTGTTTACACTATCATGTGATGTATGTTTCCGCTGTAGATTTGGTAGTTAAGCAAGCTGACTGGGATGTTTCTAAAGTTCGAGAGAAGCTTCATCGTGATCTTGAAACTCACACAATGTCAGTTCGTACTGCAAAGTTGTCTGAACTAACAGCTGATTATGAGGTTACAGTTCCTAAAGAAGTTCAAAGTTTATTAGCCTGTTAAACTTTTACATTAGGTAGAAAGTTCTAATAAGATAATGATGGATGATTTTATTACTGTACAGAAACGACTAACAAAAGCACTTGCTGAACCTGTCGAATCATTATTTGACACTGCTGGGACAGATACTTGGGCATCCATCAGAAAACTTCATAAGCAAGAAACAGATAGTGCTCTATCCGCGTTCTCTACTTCTCTTTCTGGGTTTGAACTTGACCAAATAACTTCTGGTACAATGCTTGTAAATCTGAAGGACTTCGCAAGAGGTGTGGTAGAAAAAAAATCTAGGGAGGAAGCTGGCAGAATTTTGATACGTATGAAGGACAGGTAACTACCTTTCTTCTCTGGGTTTCTTCATACCAGTTATATTTGTTTCTTTCTTTTACTTCCCAATTCTCATCATCGCGCTATTTCCAGGTTCTCCACAGTTTTTAGCCAAGACAATGATTCAATGCCAAGGGTTTGGACTGGGAAGGAAGATATTCGGAAGATCACGAAGGATGCTCGTGCTGCGGTATATCCAATATTTTCATACTATTTTGTTATTTTACATTTGAATTTTTCTTTAAGCCTTGTTTTTATTGCTGCTATGTGAACCTGTCTATTTTTTTGGGCAAGGAGTATTTCTGATTATGCTCATAGTGCCTCATAGTGCAGGCTCTGAAGCTTTTATCTGTAATGGCTGGCATACGTTTGGAAGAGAAACCAGACCGAATTGAGAGTATTCTTACTTCTGCTCTTGCAGATAGTACGGCTGTGCAAGGGAACATTGCAACAGACCCGCTTGCTTCAAGTTCATGGGAAGAGGTATTATTTTGTAATTGTCATCATCTACTTTTAGCTAGAAGTTAAGTGTGCTGGAATATAAAGGTTACCTGTTCTTTTGCAAACCAGATTTCTCCTACCAATACATTGATCACCCCAGTTCAGTGCAAGTCTTTGTGGAGACAATTTAAAACAGAATCAGAGTACACTGTGGCACAAGCAATGTCCGCACAGGTGAAGATCCGTATCAGTTGGATTTTCTTAAATTTCTATAGTAATTTTTAGTCCTTTTTAACTATCAGTAGAAACTTGTAGATTGATCTGTAAGTTTCTAATTGTTGGTTAGAATGTCAATGTTGTACTATCTCTATGAATCTGAGATCTCTCTCTGTACACATGTATGTGCCTGCATCTCTCTTTAGGGTTCAGTTAGACTTGGTTCTTTCTGATAATTGTCCTACTTAACTAGTCAGCACTTTCAGACCGTCAAACTATATGCTTACTTTGTCACTTGGTATCTGAAGAGGTGTTTTAGTTTCCTTTGTGGATGAGAGATGATCAGTGGAGTCTATTGTTTGTGCTGCAGTAAACTAGATTCCTTTTAAGTGTCCTTTTTATTTAAGTCAAAAGATAGAGGAACTGTCATTTACTTGTTGGTCAAAGTCTCAAAGATAAGAAATTAAATTAGCATATGAGTACTTCCATAGTTTTGGGACCAACTACTTCATCGTTTCATGTTTCTTCGAATGGTCTAGGCGCAAAGCCAGTAACATCTGAACTTATGTTGAAAGGAAAATTAAGTTGGATGTAAAAGTTCGTGATGCATGGCATATTGGCATGGCTCCCGTTGTCTTAAGTATAAGAATGGCTCTTTTAGTTTGTTGGGATGCGTGCTGATATCTTGCATTTTCATCTTCGATAGTAACTTGTCATATATGCATTTGCTTTTTCCAGGAAGCTCACAGGCGTAATAACAGTATATTACCTCCTCCATGGGCATTGGTTTTAATGGCAATTCTTGGTTTTAATGAATTTATGGTGCTTCTGAGGTATTGTTGCCGCTCGATCACATCCATGTTCAATTTCTGCAGATCCAGCTCACAACTGTTTGATGAACTGATTATTTCCTTTTTGGCTGATGCATATAAAAGACTCACTTAAAGTTTTGTTCATTTGCTGATTTGCAGGAACCCTTTATACCTTTTTGTAATGTTTGTTGTTTTCCTAGTATCCAAAGCGCTATGGGTACAGCTTGATGTTGCTGGAGAATTCCGCAATGGCATGGTAAGCAAGTTCATACAACAAATTGCATTTGGGTTCTCTTAAAAGTTGCACTATATAGATATTTTAGCAAATGCTCCAATTCTACATGTTGAAACTAACATATACCCCCACTATTTTTTTAACTAGCAAATACCCCCACTCCTTTGTAAAACAACAAAAATTGGTTAAAATAGTGGGGGTATATCTTAATTTTTTTTACTGTTCCATACAAAGAATGGGGGCATTTCCTAGTTTAGAAAAAACAGTATGCTAGTTTGAACATTTAGAATTGGGGCATTTGCTAAAATATCCTTATACATTATCTACAGTCTTGTATGCCCAAAGTATATATAACTTATTACATAAATTGATACTTTTATTGTTTAGGTCCTCTTGAAACTTATGCCAATTCTTAACTAAGCAATTTACCTAAGATGGATTTATCTCATTAAACAAATGGAAGCTTTTAAGCCTGGTTTTTATGCAGAGGATGCAAGGTATGAGGTTTCAGCTGGCATACAATGATACAATTTACATTGATTGCAGACCAGTCCGAAGCCTTAAAATTTGGTTGCGGTCATAATCTAGTCATTTCTTCTAAAAACAATTACAAAATCCATAAGTAATATGTATAGTAAATTTAGCAGTGCCCTAAAACACTTTGCCTTACAATTCCCGACTATGGAGGAACTAAAACTAAGATCAGCTAGCTGATAAAAAGTCGAATATAACTGGTCATATGATACTCTTTTGGAGATGACATCCTACACCATTAACTTAGAGTTGTGTATATAGTTCCTATACCTCTTTTCCAGATTTCTTGCTTTCCTCCTTTTTTTCACGTCATCTTGTGCTCCTGGCCTGTTTGTTTTACATTTTCTCTAATTAAGTCTCCAATAATTGAGATTTAACGACCCGTTATATACAAAAATAAATTCTGAAATGTAGTTAAAAGTATATGGGTGTTTAAAACTGCCAAGCATTATAGGGTTGGAGCACACAGCTTATATAGGTTATGCAACTTTTAGCTTCGGAAATCTTAACCACTCGATATATGTTGTGCGAGTACGGATCCGGTACAAGATATGGACATTTTCAAATAGGTACAATTTAGTTGTGTATGTTGCACAAATACAGACACGATACGAATACAGACATCATTTTTCCTATACATAGCACTCAAGTATACCACTATTCAAAAAGAATGATGTAGGTCGCAAACTAGTTTTAGAAGATTTTGTCCATAAGAAGTTTCTAGGTTGGTAGACTACACTATGCTGGATGGCGATGTTCATTTTGGTGTTTGTGATCTCGATGCAGCTTCCAGGGCTGCTCTCAATCTCGATGAAGCTTGTGCCTACTGTTATGGACCTCCTAAAACATCTTGCTGAAGTAGGGGAGGGGCAACATCAGGCACCGCAGCCTCCCCAACCAGCCCCGCCGCTGAGCACCCAAAGCTACAAGAATCCATCACAGAGGCAGCCACCTACGTTCAATCCAGCACCTGATTCATCCTCGTCATCGACTGTTTCTTCTCCTAGAAACGGTAACGAGTGCACAAGCTCTTTAAGCTCTGAGACGCATTGACCGTCAACAAGCTACATAATGTCTGTTGATTCAACAGTCAGCATGGTCCATTTGTCAGTCGAAGATGATATTTGATTATGTGAATGAGGTTTTGTTTTGTAAAATTTCCCTACTTTGATATATTTGTTTCATGCATGAGTATCCAAGAGAGTCGAGAGACTCACCACAGTTTTTCCCAAGAACAGTACTCAGTAATGTAATATGCAAAATAAGACTATTCTATTGCTCCCTCTACAGTTTTATGTCAATTACTAATGAGCAGAACCCCAAGATTTCCTTCTACATTTTGATCATTTACTGCAAATTTAGTGTGCCTGTCATATAATTGTTGTTCAACTTGGAAGTTAGTAAGCTTCCTGTTTTGATCCAACCACTGTGTACTGCATCTCCATTTTTTACATTGTAAGGGCTTCTTTTCTTTTTTCTCAGTATCACTATAGCTGTTTGGTAGAACATGTGATGTTTCAGTTCAACTATGTTTCAGTAACATGTTCTTCTTTTTCCAAAGAGAGTGTCAACAAACTCCAAGCTAAGCTGTCAGCCTATCTACTCATTCCCATGTCACAAAAAGACCTAATGCAAGAGTATGTTGATACACCCTACTTTAAGCTAGTTTAAGCCTTTTCGTGGGTCTAATTGGCAATTGTAAGCCTCGAAGGACTGTCAAAATTCTGGTCATCGTGTATCTCAGATCGGCACTAGACTGCCGTCTCCTTGAAGCTCTTTGTCAGCCAGATGGCAGTCTCCCTCGGAGATGCCTTCTCCGGGCCGAACGGCTTCAGTAGAACCCCCAGCTCGTCGAACCGCTCTTGCTGCAGCAGATGCGCGCTGAACTCCAGAAGCCCCTCCAAGGCCGCCGCCCGCTGCTGGTAGGACGATGTGTCGAACCGCCTCCGTGAATCGGATGATCCCCTGCTAGAAGCGTTTCTGCCCGACGAGTCGCTCCCGTTGTCACCTTCTGCCCTAAAGATCTGTACCGTGCATTTGTCCTTGGTGATGGGGAGGTCGCGGCAGTGTCGGGTGGCAGACGAGGAGCCGTGAGCCGAAGCAATCCTGCGGACGGAAAACAGCGGATCCTCCGACGAGGCCAACGGGAACTCGGCGATCCTGTCGATCCGGGGGGCATTCACTGAAACATCAGGAGACAACATCCCACGAGGAACGCTCGAGTTGCCATTGTTTGGGGTTTCAAATGCTGGGAGCGGAAGTGATGCCCTGCGGCCGGTTCGGGCCAATCTCGGTACAGGAGTGCTTGATGGCTGTAGCTGCATGAGAAGTACATGCAACAGTTTCAATAACAGAGATTGCTTGTTGGTGACATGACATAGCACGGAAACAACTATTGTTGGAGCCAACGATAAAATAAAACGAAAATTGCACCTCAATTTTCAAGAACAAAAATCAAAATTGATAAACTCCCATAGAGTATTAGAAACTCAAAAAAAAATTAGTCAAAACATAAATCTCCTTTCATCCCTGTCTATATAAGAAACTATCTAGCTCGAGCACTAAGAAACTATGTCAAGCAATAAAAATATATGAATTTTAAATGCAAAATCTTACAAACTTTTGTCCAATTTTTTTTTTTTATGAAAATCCATCAAAATCAGTCCAAAAATAGATTTGAACGTATTTTTTGGTGGTTCGCCTGCAATGCCCATGAAATTTATTTGTACTCTACAATTAAAAACCATAATATAACTAATTAAAAGTATGCAATGGAAATTTTGATAATTTGTGTGTAAAACGGAAATACCGGAACTTCCTATACCATTAAGTCTAATAATTAAACCACCCACATTTACAGCTATCTAAGTGCTCAAACTAGGTAATGATTAGTATGAATAACTAGAAGAAAAAAAACGATGTGCATTACCAATGTGTCAAGTTATTAATTCATGTAAAACTATCTAAGTTGTATTAGATTTGAATGAATACAAGTGAGGTCTTATATCCTACTGTTGAGAATCAATAAGGGACTTTTAGTCCCACATCGGAATATGTTATATGTAGAGGAGCTAGACTCTCTATAAGTAGTGAAGTAGTCCATCAATAAAATTATCAATCCATTATTTTCTACATGGTATCAGAGCCATAACTCTCTCTCTCTCTCTCTCTCCACAAAAAAAAAATAAAAAAAATTTAACCTCCCCCCTTCTCCCAGCCGCCCTCCCCCCCCCCCCCCCCCCCCCCCCCCCCCCATCTCTCCACCCCCTCCCAGGCCGCCCGCCACCCCCCCCCCCCCCCCAAGCCGTCCCCCCCCCCACTCCCAGGCGCCCCCGCCCCCAAGCCGCCCCCCCACCCCCTCCCAGGCCGCCCCCCCCCCCCCCCCCAAGCCGTCCCCCCAACCGCCAGCAGCCCTCCCCTCCACCCCCCGCCCCCCAGCAGTCCCCCCCACCCCCCCGACCACCAGCAGCACCCCGCCCCCCCTCCTCCTCCCTCTCCCTCTCTTGACATGGAAACCCTAGCCCTAGCCCTAGCAGCCCCATCCACACCCTAACCCTAACCCTAGCCGCCTCTTTTTTTTACAAAAAAAAAAACTGGCGTATTTCGAATAGAGACGGCTGCCAAATGCTTTATTTGCACAATCTCTGTTCCTCGCTTACGCCGTTTGGAACTAACAAATGCTTTATTTGTTATTCCTTCTTCACATCGGGATCTATACAGAGACTGATCATGTCTTCTCTGGTGTCCTGACGTGTTCACTTTACATGCGCGCGCCGGTGCTGGCCAAGTTAGTAGCGCATTAGTAAAGTCTCTGGCGTTGAAGAAGACGACGTAGACGGCGAAGACGACGAAGACGACGACGTTGGGTCAGTTGCAGACTCCGACGACGACGAAGAAGACGACGAATAGGGTTCACAGTTGAAGACGCCATGGATTCGATCAGTGGCAAACTGACGGCCGAAAAGATGAAGGCCTTGGTTGATGATATTTTATCAAAGAGATTAACCGAGGCAACCCCACGTGTGATCCATACTGATGTGGATCCGTCACCTTACAAAATGGGGAAGCTGGAGAAGCTGGAGACGAAGTTGGAAGGAACGTCCAACTACTTGAAGTGGTCGCGACAGGCGATGCGGACGCTGAAGGGACGTGGCTTGGTTGGCTATGTCACTGGCCAAGACACGGCGCCAGCCGATCACTCCGCAAAGGAGTTTGCTGTTTGGGAGATTGTCAACAACGTAGTAGCTGGGTGGTTGACTGCCTCATTAACCGACCAGGTGTCGGGCAATGTCGAGGCAATGGAGGCTGCTGCGGATATATGGCGGACTCTAAAAGATATGTACTCCGGCTCGGGCAACCCTATGCGGGTCTTTCAACTACAAGATGAACTCGATAGGGTGACCCAAGACGAACGTACCATCTCTGAGTACGCAGCCCTGTTGAAGAAGTACTGGTCTGATCTGGATCATTATGATCCTCTTGGGATGGAAGATGCACAAGTCGAACTGGCGTTCGCTAAGTACTTTCAGACGTTCCAGGCTTATATTTCGCGGCAACGTATGATGAAATTCCTGAAGGGACTACACCCTGTGTTTGAGCAGAGACGGAATATCCTCCTATCCCAACCCACACTTCCGACCTTGGAGGAAGCTATAGCCGTCATGACACAGGAAGAAGCTCGACTGAAGTTGATGCCCAACAAGGGCTCCTACCAGGGGGAGCGAGCCGAGGTTGAAAAGTCTGCCCTTGCTGCCTTCAATCAACCTCCATTTGTTGGTGGTGTTTGCCACAATTGTGGTGACTCCGGACATTACATCCGATTTTGTCCAAAATCCTTGCGAAATCAGTCTACTGATCGAGGACGGGGTCGTGGAGGCCGACGTGGTAGTAGAGGAGGATATGCTGGTAGACGGGATGGACACAAAGCGAATCTGGTGGAGGAAGGGGGAGAGAATCAACTGGCTGAAATAACCCCGCTTGAGCGGGAGTTCCTTGAGAAGTTGCGAGGCACAAAGCTGGGTTCGGCTGACAGTCCTGGGGCGTCTTCTACCTCGGGGGATCTCAGGAGTTGCTTTGCCAAACCAGCACCGGTAATCCTGCCCGTGCTCTTGCATCAGTCCATCAGCCAGGATGGATAATGGACTCTGGGGCATCTCGCCATGTCACGGGATCCCGTGGTGCGTTTCAGGACTATACTCACCTACCATTGCCGGAGAGTATTCAGACCGCTGATGGTACATCCAGCCCTGTAGTGGATAAAGGCACTGTCGCATGCACCCCTTCCATCACTCTAACCAATGTCTTACATGCTCCATCTTTTCCTGTCAATCTTCTATTCATTAGTGCCATTATACTTGATCTTAACTGTACTGTTTCCTTTGACATTCCTACGGTGACTTTTCAGGAGAAGGGGACAGGACGACGACTTGGGACTAGCACATGGCATAAGGGGCTGTGGTATTTAGACAGGACTGGACTGGACAACGCATTGGCATCCTTGGTCGCAGCCGCACCACCAGAAGCTTCCTTTCGCAGTGTTGAAGCCGACTTGCTACTCCACCACCAGCGTGTCGGTCATTCCTCTTTTCAAGTTATTAGTCGAATGTATCCGTCCTTATATCAAAGGGCTGATAAAGAGAAGTTATTTTGTGATGCTTGTGAGTTGGGAAAACATACCAGAAGCTCGTATGTGAGCTCGGGGAATAGGAGTTCAGCTGCTTTTGACATGATACATTCGGACGTATGGGGCCCTTGTCCTACAACCGGAATTAACGGCTTTCGATAGTTCGTCACCTTTATTGACTGTTATACCCGCGTGACATGGGTCTACATTATGAAGAATAAAAGTGACGTCCTTGAGGCCTTTCGGGACTTTCATCGACGGGTGAAAACACAATATGGCGCTAAAATTAAGTGTTTCCGGTCTGACAATGGGACGGAGTATACTAATAAGCGGGTTGCTGAGTATTTTTCCACTCATGGAATACTACATCAAACTTCATGTACTTATACTCCGGCACAAAATGGTGTAGCTGAACGAAAGAACAGACACCTGCTAGAAGTCGCACGGACGATGATGCTGGCTATGAATGTCCCGAAACACTTATGGGGGCAGGCTATATTGACGGCCTCTTATCTCATCAACAGAATGCCATCTCAAGTATTGGACTGGAAGACACCGTTGGAGATGCTTACTGGGACAACTACATACACTGTTCCACCGAAAGTTTTTGGATGTGTGTGCTTTGTCCAAGATAATAGGCCAGGCGTTGGCAAAATGGATCCTAGGGCAGTTAAATGTGTCTTTGTCGGTTACACTGCGACTCAGAAGGGATATGCCTGTTGGAGTCCAGTCGAGCGGAAGATGTTTGTCAGCATGGACGTTACATTCAGAGAACTCGAACCATACTATGGTTCGGATGAAGGTTCAGCATTTGGTGACACACCAAACACAGATGGTGTTCGATGTGAGGGGGAGATAATAAGCCCAAATGTGGTCGTCGGATCGGTTCCGTGTCCGGTTGTAGATAACTGGACGAAAGGGGGAGAGCACAGTGACTCAGATACAGAGAATGAAGAAGACGATACATATGTTACGCAGGGGGAGCAGCAGACAAGGAAAAAGGAGCTCCAAGTCTACAGAAGAAGACAACAGAAGTCCAGTACTGTGCCTATGCCGTGCCCTGTGCCTACTGTACCAAGTCCCTCGTCTACTCCTGCTCCAACTCCTGAAGATGTTGCCCCCGCACTGAATCACTCGGATTCTGATGCGGATCTCTCCGACTCGGATGGTATGATCTCTCCACCACCTATTGCTCCCTTAAGGAGATCTTCTCGCATCAATGCGGGTAAGGCTCCTGCTCGTTTTGATGATTACGAACATGACATTGCCAACTTCTTGTCTTATTCTAACATTTCTTCGAATTATCGAGCCTTCATTGCATCGTTAGACTCTACTTCGTTGCCCAAGTGTTGGCAGGAAGCAAAGAAAGATCCAAGGTGGAAAGCTGCAATGATGGAAGAACTTGGGGCACTGGAGAAAAATAAGACATGGGAGCTGGTTCCATTACCCAAAGGGAAGAAAGCTGTGGGATGCAAATGGGTGTACACAGTGAAAGAGACGCCAGAAGGAAAAGTAGAGCGATACAAGGCGAGGTTGGTTGCAAAAGGATTCACACAGTCATATGGAATAGACTATGATGAGACGTTTGCCCCAGTAGCAAAAATGAGCACCGTGAGAACTCTGGTCTCCATTGCAGCGAACTATGGGTGGAAGCTGTACCAGCTGGATGTGAAGAATGCCTTTCTTCATGGGGACCTGCAAGAAGAAGTATACATGGAGCTCCCGCCAGGGTGCTACGCGACGGAATCAAACGGAGGAACGTCGCAAGGAAAGGTGTGTAAACTGAAGAAGTCGCTATACGGGCTCAAGCAATCTCCTCGAGCCTGGTTTGACAGATTCAGAAAGGCTGTTACAGGCATGGGATACCGTCAAACAAATGCAGATCATACGGTCTTCCTCCAGCATGCAAGAGGCCACATCACTATACTTGCTGTATATGTGGATGATATAGTGATCACAGGTGATGATGAAGTCGAGATCACTAAGCTGAAGTCAAAACTCGCGAAGGAGTTTGAAGTGAAGGATTTAGGAGAGATGAGGTACTTTCTAGGTATCGAGGTGTGTGAAGGCGAACAAGGAATTGTTCTCTCACAGAGAAAATACACACTAGATCTGCTGAAGGAGACAGGGATGCTGGGATGCAAAGCAGCAGTCACTCCAATTGACCAGAAGTGCAAGTTGGAAGCAGAAGCGGGAGAGCCAGTTGATCGTGAAAGATATCAACGACTTGTAGGGAGATTGACTTATCTGGGGCACACTCGCCCTGATATCTCATTTGCGGTAAGTATAGTGAGTCGCTACATGCATGATCCAAGAAAGGGTCATATGGAAGCAGTATTTCAGATCTTGAGATATCTGAAAGGAACGTCGGGAAAGGGGCTATGGTTCAAGAAGAATGGACGCATAGAAGTTGAGGGATACTGTGATGCAGACTGGGCGAGCTGCATAGACGACAGAAGGTCTACCACGGGATACTGTGTTTTTGTAGGAGGAAATCTGGTCTCATGGAGAAGCAAGAAACAGTCAGTGGTAGCACGGTCGACAGCTGAAGCAGAATACAGAGCAATGGCTCTGGGAGTGTCAGAGTTGCTGTGGGTGAAAGCATTGCTGACAGAGTTGCAGCTGGATAAGGGAGCACCATTGCGTCTTCTGAGCGATAGTCAAGCTGCAATAAGTATAGCTAACAATCCAGTTCAGCACGACAGAACGAAGCACATCGAGATTGATCGATTCTTCATCAAGGAGAAGCTGGAACAAGGGATACTGAAGATTGACCATGTCCGCTCAGAAGAACAAGTTGCAGACTGTCTGACTAAGGGTCTTAGTTCATTAAGTCTGTCAAAGCTATGTAACAAGATGGGGATGATCAATATCTATCGCCCATCTTGAGGGGGAGTGTTGAGAATCAATAAGGGACTTTTAGTCCCACATCGGAATATGTTATATGTACAGGAGCTAGACTCCCTATATGTAGTGAAGTAGTCCATCAATAAAATTATCAATCCATTATTTTCTATACCTACTCATTGCAAATTTCGGTCTTTATTACACGTTGCACATTGGTAATGCACTCACATATTACCGGTGAGTTATTTCAGAGTAAAACACACCGTATGAGCACTTAGTTATTTTACCTTTCATTATCATCGTCGATACTCTTGTTTCATTTTATTATCTAGTTTGATATACATAAATGCTAATTTGCCCACAGAAGAGTGGACCGCGGTTGTGCCTGCACCGACATGCCCCCCCACCCCCACCCCCACCCACTTTCGCCCCCCCTTGCACCACATCGGGCCCACGCCTGAAAATTTTGGACCCCCCTCCAATGGGAGGCCAACACGTGGCTGCGGGCTAAGACTGCGGGGTCCATATAGCACGACCCTTTGATATATACATATACAATGAGTATGTTGGACGTACTATTCATTGTTTATGCACATATAGTTTTACCTTTATTATTTTCGTCGCTATTTTATACTTCTGTAGTGACTGGACAAAGCATACAACTTCAGTCAAGGACTAATATCCTGAGTACTAATATCCTGAGTACTATGGTTTGTACTATGGAGACGTTGATGCAACGGATGACCCAGACCAGATGATTGATAATTTCTCTAGAGATACTTAGGGTGCGTTTGGATGTTTTTTGAAATTTCTTTCTAACAACAGTTTTATGATTGATAATTTCTCTAGAGTACTATGGTTTCTTTCTATAAGCAAAGGAAAACCCTTTCTCCTATCATATGTGGGACTAAAAAAAACATTCCAATAATGAATCAAGGCAACAAGAGGTTATTCCACAAGCAACAACACCAACATAAAATCCCTATTTATAAGAAAGGGCATCTGTATAGATAATACCTTACGATTCGGTCCAGTATGCGTGCCCCTTGATGGATCCAACTGCTTCTTAGGTGTAGTGAAGGTTTTGTGAGGAGTATATGCAGGAGTCTTCAGAACATTGGGCTCACTGTTGATTACTTTAGTAACGCTCGACTGTCCAACTTGGCTGCTGCCAACTGATAGATCTTTTGTCCTTTGATTCCGATAGCTTGGATAATCTTTTATACTTCTAGTAGAACCTATTGAATCCCGCTCAGTAGCAGGTTGGTTCTGCTTCAAGATTTTCTCATTACCTAGAGAATGCCTTTTCTCCTCTTTGCGGGCCGAGTAATGCCCATCATCTGGAAATCTAATTTTCTTTATGTGATTGCTCACAGGATGAGGGACAGGAAGAGAGTTATGCGTGGGGCTGGACTTCAGATTGACTTGAAGCACATAGGGCTGAAGGTGAGGATGCCTTAGCAGCTCTGCAGCCTGGCACATGGAATTTTGTAAAGCAAACAACAGGTAGTACAAACAATAATAGACTACACCAATGGCTGGATACATACACTTGGCCTGTGTTCTGGGCTTTTCCTCAGCATGCTTTTGATCAATCCCCTACTGAGGAACAAAAGAACAAGAAAAATATATTACCAAGACTAGCCTTCCATATAACATGAGTGGATAAGATTTCACAAAAGTTCAACAAAATGAGTGCTTACAATGAACCCGAGTATGAACTTGGAAGAGGAGCTATTATCGTCTTGGTGATTTTGTTTATCAAACCTTGCATATCCTGCTCAGAAACAAAACAAAATTAAGATTCTCATACATTGAGATATATCCAAATTTCGGACAGTGAATTCCGTGTTACTTGAATATGGTTAGTTTCAATACTTATGATCAACTTAAATCAGTTAGTCGTGTACAGTAACCTAATGCAATAATTGCTAAGGACATGGCATTTCTTAACTGATGCCTTGCATTTATAGAAGCACCAAGGGAGATGCATTTGTTGCAGAAGAATTTACTCAACAGGAGCATAGCAAACATCACCAATTAACAACAACATGGTGATCTAAGATGCATTTATCAGAAGAATTTTGAGACTACTATTATGTAGAGAATAATTGTTGTGTGTATTTTATTGATGGGCTACTCAACTACTTATAGGGAGTCTAGCTCCTCTTCATATTACATTTTCCAATGTGGGACTAAATCCCTTATTAGTTCTCAACACTCCCCTTCAAGATGGGCGATAGATATTAATCATTCCCATCTTGTTACATAGCTTCGACAGACTTACTGAACTAAGACCCTTAGTCAGACAGTCTGCCACTTGTTCTTCTGAGCGAACATGATCAATCTTCAGTATCCCTTGTTCCAGCTTTTCTTTGATGAAGAATCGATCGATCTCGATGTGCTTCATTCTGTCGTGCTGAACTGGATTGTTAGCTATACTTATTGCAGCTTGACTATCGCTCAGAAGACGTAATGGTGCTCCCTGTTCAGCTTCAACTCTGTCAGCAACGCTTTCACCCACAGCAACTCCGACACTCCTAAAGCCATTGCTCTGTATTCTGCTTCAGCTGTAGACCGTGCTACCACAGACTGTTTCTTGCTTCTCCATGAGACCAAGTTTCCTCCTACAAAGACACAATATCCGTGGTAGACCTTCTATCGTCTATGCAGCTCGTCCAGTCTGCATCGCAGTATCCCTCAACTTCTATACATCCATTCTTCTTGAACGATAACCCTTTCTCCGGCGTCCCTTTCAGATATCTCAAGATCTGAAATACTGTATCCATATGACCCGTTCTTGGATCATGCATGTAGCGACTTACTACACTCACCGCAAATGAAATATCAGGACGAGTGTGTCCCAGATAAATCAATCTCCCTACAAGTCGTTGATATCTTTCACGATCAACTGGCTCTCCTGCTTCTGCTCCCAACTTGCACTTCTGGTCAATTGGAGTGACAGCAGCTTTGCATCCCAGCATCCCTGTCTCCTTCAGCAGATCTAGTGTGTATTTTCTCTGTGAGAGAACAATTCCTTGTTCGCCTTCACACACCTCGATACCTAGAAAGTACCTCATCGCTCCTAGATCCTTCACTTCGAACTCCTTCGCGAGTTTTGACTTCAGCTTAGCAATCTCGGCTTCATCATTACCTGTGATTACTATATCATCCACGTATACAGCAAGTATAGTGATGTGGCCTCTTGCATGCTGAAGAAAGACCGTATGATCTGCATTTGCTTGATAGTATCCCATGCCTGTAACAGCCTTTCTGAATCTGTCAAACCAGGCTCGAGGAGATTGCTTGAGCCCATATAGCGACTTCTTTAGTTTGCACACTTTTCCATGCGACGTCCCTCCGTCTGATTCTGTAGCATAGCACCCTGGCGGGAGTTCCATGTACACTTCTTCTTGTAGGTCCCCATGGAGAAAGACATTCTTCACATCTAATTGGTATAGCTTTCACCCATAGTTTGCTGCAATGGAGACCAGAGTCCTTACGGTGCTCATTTTCGCTACTGGAGCAAACGTCTCATCATAGTCGATGCCATATGATTGTGTGTATCCCTTTGCAACCAACCTCGCCTTGTATCGTTCCACCTTTCCTTCTGACGTCTCCTTTACAGTGTACACCCATTTGCATCCCACAGTTTTCTTCCCTTTGGGTAATGGAACCAGCTCCCACGTCTTATTTTTTTCCAGTGCCCCAAGTTCTTCCATCATCGCAGCTTTCCACCTTGGATCTTTCTTTGCTTCCTGCCAACTTTTGGGCAACGAAGTAGAGTCTAATGATGCGATGAAGGCTCGATAATTCGAAGAAATATTAGAATAAGACAGGTAATTGGCAATATCATGTTCATAATCATCAAAACGACTAGGAACCTTACCCGCATTGATGCGAGAAGATCTCCTTAAGGGAGCAATAGGTGGTGGAGAGATCATACCATCAGAGTCAGAGAGATCCGCATCAGAATCAGATTGATTCTGTGCGAGGGCAACATCTTCAAGAGTTGGAGCAGGAGTAGACGAGGGACTTGGTACAGAAGGCACAGGGCACGGTACAGGCACGGTACTGAACTTCTGATGTCTCCTTCTGTAGACTTGGAGCTCCTTTTCCATTGTCTGCTGCTCCCCCTGTTTAACATATGTATCTTCTTCATCTTCTGTATCGGAGTCACTGCTTTCTCCTCCTTTCGTCCAGTTTTCCACGACCGGGCATGGGACCGATCCGACTACCACAGATGGGCTTAATTTCTCTCCCTCACATCTAACACCCGCTGTGTTAGGTGTGTCAACAAACGCCAAACCATCATCCGAACTATAATATGGTTCTAGTTCTCTGAAGGTAACGTCCATGCTCACAAACATCTTTCGCTCAACTGGGCTCCAACATGCGTATCCCTTCTGAGTTGCCATGTACCCGACAAAGACACATTTAACTGCTCTATGATCCAGTTTGCCAACTCCTGGCCTATTATCTTGGACAAAACAGACACATCCAAATACTTTTGGTGGAACAGTGTACGTGGTAGCACCAGTAAGCATCTCCAACGGTGTCTTCCAGTCCAATACCTGAGATGGCATTCTGTTGATGAGATAAGATACCGTTAACACCGCCTGTCCCCATAAGTGTTTCGGAACATTCATAGCCAGCATCATCATCCGTGCGACCTTCAGCAGGTGTCTGTTCTTCCGTTCGGCCACACCATTTTATGCCGGTGTATAGGCACAAGAAGTTTGGTGTAGTATGCCATGAGTGGATAAATACTCAGCAACCGTCTTATTTGTATACTCCGTCCCATTGTCAGACCGTAAGCACTTAATCTTAGTGCCATATTGAGTTTCTACCCGACGATGAAAGTCGCGAAACGCCTCAAAGATGTCACTTTTATTCTTCATAAGGTACACCCATGTCACGCGAGTATAACAATCAATAAAAGTGAAGAACCATCGAAAACCGTTAATACCGGTTGTAGGACAAGGACCCCATACGTCCGAATGTATCATATCAAATGCAGCCGAACTTCTACTACCGGAACTCACGTATGTGCTTCTGGTATGTTTACCCAACTCACAAGAATGACAAAATAACTTCTCCTTATTAGCCCTTTGGTATAAGGACGGATACATGCGACTAATAACTTTAAAAGAAGAATGATCGACACGCTGATGGTGGAGTAGCAATTCATCTTCTACACTGCTTCGTGTATCTGCCAGTGGTGTGTCGGCTACCAGAGATGCCAATGCTTTGTCCAGTCCAGTCATGTCCAAGTACCACAGCCCCTTATGCCATGTGCCAGTCCCTAGTCGTCGTCATGTCCCCTTCTCATGAAAGGTCACCGTAGGAATGTCAAAGGAAACAGTACAGTTAAGATCAAGAATAATGGTACTAATAGAAAGAAGATTGACAGGAAAAGACGGAGCATGTAAGACATTGGTGAGAGTGAGAGAAAGGGTGCATGCGACAGTGCCTGTACCCAGAACAGGGCTGGAGTTACCATCAGCAGTCTGAATGCTCTCCGGCGTCGGTAGGTGAGTATAGTCCTGGAACTCACCGCGGGACCCCGTGACATGGCGAGATGCCCCAGAGTCCATAATCCAACCTGGTTGGTGGACAGCTGCTGCAAGAGCACGCACAGGTATACCTGTGCCGGTTTGGGCAAAGTAAGTGATGTGGTCCCCCGAGGTAAATGACGCCCCATGACTGCCGTCCGAACTCAGCTTCGTGCTGCGTAACTTCGCAAGGAACTCCTTCTCAAGAGGGGTTAACTCAGCCATGTGAATGTCGCCCCCTTCCTCCGCCAGATTAGCTTTGTGTCCTCCAGAATAATTTTCCCTTCTACCAGCATAACCGCCTCTACCACCACGACGTCCGCCGCGGCTCCGTCCACGATCACTTGAATGACTGTGCAGGGGTTTTGGACAAAACCTGATGTAATGTCCTGAGTCACCACAGTTGTGGCAAACACCGGCTATAGAGGGAGGCTGATTGAAGGCGGCAAGCGCAGACTTTTCAACAGTGGCTTGCTCCCCCTGGAAAGAGCCCTTGTTGGGCATCAACTTTAAGCGAGCCTCTTCTTGTTCCATGGCAGCTATGGCGTCTTCTAAGGATGGAAGCATGGACTGTGCTAGGAGGACATTCCTTCTATGCTCAAACACAGGGTTAAGACCCTTCAAGAACTTCATCATCCGTTGACGCGAAATATAATCCAAGAAATTTTGGAAATGTTTCACGAATGCTGGTTCGACCTAGGCATCTTCCATCCCAAGAGGATCATAGTGATCCAGATCAGACCAATACTTCTTTAACAGTGCTGCATACTCAGAGATGGTGCGGTCGTCCTGTGCCACCCTATCAAGTTCATCCTGCAGTTGGAAGACCCGCATAGGATTGCCCGAGCCTGAGTACATATCCTTCAAAGTCTGTCATATATCAGCAGCAGCCTCCATCGCCTCGACATTGTCCGACATCTGGTCGGTCAAGGAAGCCGTCAACCATCTAGCCACAACATTGTTGACAATCTCCCAAATAGCAAACTCCTTGGAGGAGGGATCATCTGGCGCCTTGGTTTGGCCATTGACGTAGCCAACCAAGCCACGGCCCTTCAGCGTCCGCATGGCTTGTCGTGACCATTTCAAGTAATTGGACGTTCCTTCCAACTTCGTCTCCAGCTTGTCCAGCTTTCCCATTTTGTAGGGTGACGGATCCACATCAGTATGGATCACACGTGGGGTCGCCTCGGTTAATCTCTTTGATAAAATATCATCAACCAAGGCCTTCATCTCGTCTGCTGTCAGTTTACCACTGATCGAATCCATGGCGTCTTCAACTGTGATTCGTCGTCGTCGGCTTCGTCGTCGTCTTCGTCGGCTTCGTCGTCGTCGTCGTCTTCGTGTAAAGTCGTCAACAGAGACCTTACGAATGCGCGGTTAACATAGCCAACACCGGCGTGCGCATGGAGATCCTAATTTGCAGATCGAGAACGGAAAACAAATAAAGCATTTGTTGTTCCGGAGGGCGTAATCTAAGAACAGAAGGTGCAAATAAAGCATTTGACAGCCATCCGTCGTCGAAAAACTACCCACATAATCTCTCTCAAAATTAGGATTTTTTTTTCGAAAAGAAAGAAAAAAAAAGGAGGGGGGCAGGGCGTCGGGGGGGGGGGGGGGGGGGGGACAGGGCGTCCGGGGGGGGTGACTGCCGGGTGGGGCGTCGGGGGGGGGGGGGGGGGGGGGGGGAACTGCTGGGGGGGGGGGGGGGGGGGGCGTCGGTGGGCGGGGGGGGGACTGCCGGTGGGGAAAGGGGGGGGGGAGGAATTTTTTTTTTTTTTTTTCTCCGTTATGGCTCTGATACCATGTAGAGAATAATTGTTGTGTGTATTTTATTGATGGGCTACTCAACTACTTATAGGGAGTCTAGCTCCTCTTCATATTACATTTTCCAATGTGGGACTAAATCCCTTATTAGTTCTCAACATATTATGTTTTAGCTTCATTATAGAAGCAATCAGATGCACTTTATAAACTACATAATGGACATGCAAACAGGAGAAAGCTTTCAATAAATGCATCCCCAGCACCAGAAAAACAGAGTACACCAACATTGAGACACTGAGAGGAGCTAGAGGAGTGTGGGAACTGAGCCACGGCTATCTATAATATCAAAGGAGGGCCTCCAAGGATTGGATGTCAGTTTGGACAAGCATGCCCCTTGTACCAGTGCTCTCCTTTGTGATGGTTATCTGCATTAGTGTGCCAAAGATGCCATTAGTGTGCTAAAAAATGCACATGCACAAAATTGAACCTTTACACACGCATCATAGACGTGTGCGCATATAGCGAGGTGGTATGGTGCATGAGCATCCTTGGTACCACAATCCACTAAACTATAAAATGAGATGATTACCTGTTGTTTCTATATAAAGCACTAGTGTTCCATCTTCCAATGTGGGATTATGTTGTCAACAAAGAGTGGAGAAAAGACTATGCATGGTTACCATGTCTTTGGAATCAAGCACAGGGTTCAAACCAGGAACCTCGCAATAGGTCAGGAAAAAACTAGTTGCATAAGCTATGCTTTCTTGATATCAGATCAAACACTCAATGAATATAAACATAAAGAATACCTATCTACTACAATGGAAAGAATGAAAATAGAGCACAAATCCAAGTCCAGTTAACAAATCATCTTATGCAGGCATCAATAGAGATTTCAAGCAGATAACATTATGATGTAAGGATTACAGGCAGCTTAGCAGTGAGCATAAATTAACAAAGACATTTATAAAAGAGGAATATTATCTGGCATACCAAATTCAAAAAAAATGTAGTAACTTACGAAAAGAGTCGTTGCAACTTACAAATGCTTTGAACGCAGGCCTCAATGCAGTCATTTCATAAATGCAGCAACCTGGATAAATCAGATTATAAAAAACTGATTATGTAACTAAAGCATACAGAAGAAAGAAAAAAGTTCTTTCATGCATAAGAAAAGACAATTTACCCAAAGACCAAATATCAGACTTAGAACCATAGGGTATATCGGCAAGAAGCTCGGGGCACATATAACTAGGAGTTCCTACAACCTGCATCGCATCGGACAGTATCTATGATAAGCAAAAGCAAGCAAATCAAACTGCACAGGTACAAAGAATATAATTGTATAAACTCACAGAGGAGGCTAGATCATCTGAAGTCAACATTTTCGCAAGCCCAAAATCTCCTGCATCAAATGACAATTTCAGAAGTTAAAATCTCTGTATAGAGAGATGATGAGAAGATTGAAGACACTAGCAACTTGTAATTCAGTATGCACAAAAAATTATCCAACCGACTTACCAAGCCTTATGCTTTGATCCTTTGTCAGGAAGATATTTGAACACTGAACAAATCATGGGATCAAGCCATCAATAAGCAGATTACAGAAGAGGAAAAAAATAACATTTCTTGGACCCAATGGCACTTACTTTTACATCACGATGTAGAATATGGTTCATATGCAAGTAGTCAAGTGCCATAAGGAGCTGCACAAGCCACTTACACAGCTTCTGCATGCAAATCACCAATTAAAATAAGAATGCTGCAAAATGACAATGTTTAAAATAAATTTCATCCTCAAGGAAAATAATTATAAAATGACAAAATAAATGACCTCTTCAGAGAATAGCCTTCCATTAGCCTTTTTAATTGTATCTGACCTGTATAAGAAAGAGGACAAGTAAAGGTTACGCAAAGAAAACATTGAATTCAGAATCATCCAAAGAACGCCTAGTGATATATTCACCACATAAGAAAACTTACATGTCCCCTCCCTCACAATATCCTATGATAATGCACACATAGCATCCCTGAAAGCAATCATACCATTATCGTTAACCAAAGAAAAGTAATTATGCTAACATGTATAAGAAGTGTATAAGAAAATTACTCATAAATAATTTAAACAAAATGAGGGTGAAGAATAGAAGTGTAGGCATAAAGAGCACCTGTGGGATAAATCCTATTCAAGAAATATAAAAATTAAATTAATTTGTTTGCAGTAATTAATTTTCCAATATGGTTTAGAGAATATAAATAACTTTAATTCGATCAGATACATATTGTCATATGAACTCAAATAAGCCTGTTGTCAAACATGTCAGAGAGAAATTCTGTGAGTTGGTAGATTGTTGTGTACTTTCTTCAGTGAATTATGAACAATTTTACGTGGGAATCAACAATTTGCTAACAGTTTGCAATTCAGAGCATAACCATTAAAATATGTCTATATATACAAATTAGCCATATTACTAAGTTATTGAACACATGCAAAAGTACCTTCCCCAACTTACATCTCTAATCTATAATCTATTACAAGGTCTGGCTGACTAAGAATCTAAGCTAGTGTCATAAGATGCTTTTGATTTAACCAAAGGTTACATGGTTACAGTGCCAGTATGATAAATACAGTTTTTAAAGAGACTTGATACACAAAAAACACATGTACATTGGACCACATTGTGACTCTGAGAAGAAATGCAGGCTCTCACAAAGATATTGAGGTAATAGAAGAGTAAGTCTGTAATGGAGAACAATAAGAAATATTGGTGCAATACAATATTAAATTGACAGGACAAGGGAGAAGCATGGCTGACAAGAACAAAAACTGAAAAACTGTAGTAGCACGATATGAATTCTGAGATGTTTCTGTAATAGTTGAAATGAGGGCTAAATCTCAGATGATTTTACTGAGGGCTACTGCCTACTACTTATAGAGGGTCCAACCCCTCTTCATATTACATCTAACCGATGTGGGACTAAAGTCCCTTATTTACTCTCAACACTCCCCCTCAAGATGGGCGATAGATATTAATCATCCCCATCTTGTTACATAGCTTTGACAGACTCAATGAACTAAGACCCTTAGTCAGACAGTCTGCCACTTGTTCTTCTGAGCGAACATAGTCAATCTTCAGTATCCCCTGTTCCAGCTTTTCCTTGATGAAGAATCGATCGATCTCGATGTGCTTCGTTCTGTCGTGCTGAACCGGATTGTTCGCTATACTTATCGCAGCTTGACTATCGCTCAGAAGGTGCAATGGTGTCCCCTTGTCTAGCTTCAACTCTGTCAGCAGCGTCTTTACCCATAGCAATTCTGATACTCCTAGAGCTATTGCTCTGTATTCTGCTTCAGCTGTCGACCGTGCTACCACTGACTGTTTCTTGCTTCTCCATGAAACCAGGTTTCCTCCTACAAAAATACAGTACCCTGTGGTAGACCTTCTGTCGTCTATGCAGCTTGCCCAGTCTGCATCGCAGTATCCCTCAACATCTGTGCATCCATTCTTCTTGAACCACAGTCATTTTTCCGGCGTCCCTTTCAGATATCTTAGGATCTGAAATACTGCATCCATATGACCCGTTCTTGGATCATGCATATAGCGGCTTACAACACTTACTGCAAATGAGATATCAGGACGAGTATGTCCTAGATAAATCAGTCTGCCTACTAGCCTTTGATACCTTTCGCGATCAACAGGTTTTCCTGCTTCTGCTCCCATCTTGTACTTCTGGTCAATTGGAGTGACTGCTGCTCGGCATTCCAACATTCCTGTCTCCTTCAGCAGATCTAGTGCATATTTCCTTTGTGAGAGAACAATTCCTTGTTCACCATCACACACCTCGATACCCAAAAAGTATCTCCTCTCTCCCAGGTCCTTCACCTCAAACTCTTTGGCGAGTTTCGTCTTCAGCTTAGTGATCTCAACTACATCGTCACCTGTGATCACTATATCATCTACATATACAACAAGTATAGTAATGTGGCCCCTTGCATGCTGGAGGAAGACAGTATGATCTGCATTTGTCTGATGGTACCCCATGCCAGTGACAGCCCTTCTGAATCTGTCAAACCAGGCTCGAGGAGATTGCTTCAGCCCGTACAGCGACTTCTTCAGTTTGCACACCTTTCCATGTGACGTTCCTTCACCTGAATCTGACACAGAGTAGCACCCCGGAGGAGTCTCCATGTATACTTCTTCTTGTAGGTCTCCATGGAGAAATGCGTTCTTTACGTCTAACTGGTGTAGCTTCCATCCAAAGTTTGCTGCAATGGAGACCAGCGTTCTTACGGTACTCATCTTTGCTACTGGAGCAAAAGTCTCATCATAGTCGATACCATATGTCTGGGTATAGCCTTTTGCAACCAGTCTCGCCTTGTATCGTTCAACTTTTCCTTCTGGTGTCTCCTTCACTGTGTAAACCCATTTGCATCCCACAGCTTTCTTCCCTTCAGGTAATGGCACCAGCTTCCATATCTTATTTTTTTCTAGTGCCCCAAGTTCTTCCATCATTGCGGCTTTCCATCTTGGGTCCTTCTTTGCTTCCTGCCAATTCTTAGGTAAAGAAATGGAGTCTAACGAAGTGAGGAATGTTTGATAAGTCGGAGAAATATTAGAATAAGATAGGTAGTTGGCGATATCATGTTCATAATCTTTATAACGAATAGGAGCCTTTCCCGCATTAATGCAAGAAGACCTCCTTAAGGGAGCAATGGGTGGTGGAGAAAGCATACCATCCGAATCGGAGAGATCCGCTTCCGAATCCGAGCGATCCAGTTCGGGAGTAACATCTTCAGGAGTCGGGGCAGGAGTAGACGAGGGACTTGGCACTATAGGCACAGGGCACGGCACAGTACTGGACCTCTGCTGTCTTCTTCTGTAAACTTGGAGCTCCTTTTCCCTTGTCTGCTTCTCCCCCTGCGTAATGTACGTATTGTCGTCTTCATCCTCCGTATCAGTATCATTGATGCTTTCTCCCCCTTTCTTCCAGTTTGTCACGACAGGACAAGGTACCGATCCGACAACTACGTTTGGGCGTACTACCTCTCCCTCACGTCTAACACCCGCTATGTGAGGCGTGTTCCCAAACGCAGAACCTTCGTCCGAACCATAATAAGGTTCCAGCTCTCTGAATGTAACGTCCATGCTTACAAACAGCTTCCGTTCAACCGGGCTCCAGCATACGTAACCCTTCTGTGTTCCGGTGTACCCAACAAAGACACACTTAATTGCTCGAGGATCCAGCTTACCAACGCCAGGCCTGTTATCGTGGACGAAGCATACGCAACCAAATACTTTCGGAGGAACGGTGTACGCAGTTGTCCCCGTGAGCATTTCCAAAGGCGTCTTCCAGTCCAGTAATTGAGAGGGCATCCTGTTGATGAGATAAGAGGCTGTCAAGACAGCCTGTCCCCACAAAAATTTAGGAACATTCATAGCCAGCATCTGTAAGCCCCTGATTTTCAAAAAAATTTTAAACTAGTGTTAATTAATTTTTAAATGTCATTATTGGTTTTAAAATAATTTAATATGATTTTAGGAATTTTCTAGAATTTTTAAATGAATTTTAAATGAGTTTTAAATGTTAAAATATCAATTTGCAATTTTCTAAAATATTTTAATTAACTTTTGCAATTAATTAGATTGTTTTAATATCATTCTGTAATTTTTAGAATTGTTTTTATGTCAGTATGCAATTTATTTAATTGTTGTGATAGTATTTTGTAATTAATGAATTGTTTTTAATTATGGAATGCAATTTCTATTTACATATTGGGGACTTAGGGACCTATTCGTAAATTCCTAAACTACAGGGACCTAAACGAAATTTCTAACCCTAACTGCCCCCGACGACTAGCCACGTCGCCGGCGACCGACCGACCTACTTTTCCCCACCTTCCCCGGCCAATCCACCGACCTAAGCCCCTATTTAAAACCCCCCTTCGACCCTCCAGTCAAAACCCTAGCTCTACCCACCACCACGACCACCGTAGCCCTTCATCTCCGGCGAAAACCCTAGGTTCTAAACCCTAACTCCGGCGTACCCTAGCGCCGCCCCACCGTCCATCGTCGCCAGTCGCCACCACCACCGTTCGACTCGCCTCGACGAGCCGACCCCAGCGCCACCACTCCGCCACCGCCACGACGTCTCCTCCGCCCGTCAGCACCCCCGAAACCTACTTCGACGGCCGGACACGTAAGTGTCAGCTTCATTTCGTGTCGGCTGTGTCTCGATTTCACGTGAGAGACTCGCCAGGACACGGGGATGTTCGTCCAGTAGCTGGACACGAGAACTAGGGTTCGTGCGTGTCGTGCGAAGCACGGACACGAGAAAACCCTGTGTCCTTAACTGTCAGGACACGGGATGGTTTATATTTTTTTTATTTATGTTTAATTAATTCTAACCTAAATAAATGTATTAAAACCCTATTCCTAACAAACGGGCCAACTGGCCCATTGGCCAGCGCGCAGTACTTAAACCCCCCCCCCCCCTTCCTAAGGACAGGGTTCGAGCCCCCCCTGCTGCTGTTTCTTTTCTTTTTCTTTTCCTTTTCTTTTTTCTTTTTCTTTTTGTTTTTATATAAATATATATATGTATACATATATTTGTATATATGTATATATGTATTATTATACATACTATATTTAGGTATATATAGTTGCTGTTTTTATATATATATATATATGAACATACTTCATTATTTTATGTATGTATATATATATATGTGTATTATGTATACATATATATTTATGTATATATATTTCCTTATGTATATATATTATTATATATATACTATTATATATATATATATGTATACATTAATTTTGTATATATATATATATGTTATATAGATAAGTATTTTCTTATATGTATATATACATATATTTGTATATATATATATATATAATATATAGTTGAGCATTTTCCTATATATATAAATATCCCTATATTTATATATATATATATTATTTCCTATATGTATTTTACTTAGCTTAGTGTAAATTATTTATCTAAAATTATGTTCATACTTTTATAGTTACTATGTAAAACTTTACCTTATTAAAATAATAATATTTATTTTGACTATTACCAAACTGTATTTTTATTGTATTTAAATTACTGCAACCATTTGGTGTCCAAGCCTAGCATGGGTATTTGGGCTCAAATGTGTTTTCACACATTCAAGACCTGTACAAGTCATATTGGACTTGATTCATGGCCTTGGGTCCTGTATTTGAACTTTGGTTCAAATTATATACATGGACAAAATACGCAGATAATTAATTATTGTGTGCAATGCTGTTTTTGATTTTCTAAAAATACTTAAAATATTGCTAAAATTATGGAAAAATAGTTTTTAGATACTTTGTTAAGTTAGCTAATTTAGTATAATTTTTGTAGTATTTAATTTACTGTTTTGCCACTAGGTTGGCATATGAAACCAAAACTCATTTTCTGTATACTTAGGAAAACTGATTTTTATAAAATATTTGTACTGGTTAATAAATTCCAGAAAAATTATAATAAATTTCTATGATTAACAAGGATCACCTTGGTGCTTTACTTTAAGAAAAACTAGACTTTTTGTCTACTTAAAAAATTGTTAGAACACAATGATCTTTTGATTTATTTATTGACTAATTACGACTTGTAGCTTTTTGTGTTATTTGGAGTTTTTTTAGTCGTGTTGAACCCCATCCCTCACTAGTGTAAAGACCCTAGAAAGTTAGTTAACATAGTGTGTCACCCCACATTGGTCTCCTATGCCAAGTCATCATTTTGGCTAGGTGCCCAGTCACAAGTCGTGTTTCACCAATTAGTGTCCTAGTGTCTTAGCTTAGTGTAAAACTAAGTTGTTGTATTTACTTCTACAGTGACGAGTTACTGGACATCCATAGTATTGTTATCGCAGCTTGTTTTGTTTTGCTTTGCTAGAGGCAAGTACTTTCTACGAACTTTACATATTGTCACATAAATGAACTGCAAACTCCACCATGTTAAATGCTGATGCTTGGGGTAGCAAGTTAGATCTCTACATATTGTACTTTCAGTTACTACCATGCTTAGAACAGTCTTGATGTATCTCTCACATGATTAGAATATGGGTTATGGGGAAACTGATAGTAGAGTACGTGATCATACCCCCTCTTCAGTACCGAGCAAAGTTACATTTTATATGATACTGCGCCGTAGGCCTTACTCTCCAAGCTGTATTTGTACGTGTGTACATATATCGCCTTTACACTTGTACGTATGTACATTTTATTTACATTGTGCCTCAGTACATTGTACACCTATTGACCGATCACGTACCTGCTACAGTTTTAAACATTACATATACATCTGTCTTTATGACATATGTGTCCTTGCCATGATAGACTGTGTGATGCCATGCTTTCCAGTTATTCCTCTCATGTTCATTTCCATGTTTCATATGCTAGTTTGCTAGATTTAGTACTTGCTCCCGTCCTGACAGGATAACGTTGTAGGTATACTTACTGAGGAGGAGTTGCTCTGTGATTCGTATTATGGAGTCACTGCCGAGGACCCGGTTTTGCCATACGAGGATGTTCCTACGGGGAGACTCGTCTAGTTTGCTTAGCTGCTTGGGATACTTAGTGTAGTCATGTATTAGACTATATCATTTTGTAACTGGACATGTATCCAGTTTTACATTTCAGTTTACTTGTACTTGGATATTTTACTATATACGACGACTTTTGTGTTTGGAGCATTTATGATTCTTCTTCACTTATAGAACTGTTAGCACATTTAGTCTTATCTTGTTATCTCTAGAACAGCTTACTGCGCTTTATCTTAAGCGTAGGCTGGACATGGCTCGGCCCGGCCCAACAATTTGGGTAACGGGTCGTGACATGTTTTTTTGGCGGCCCATGCAAGGTCCTGACTAAACTGTTTGGTTACGTTATTGTACCAAGCATGCCTGCAATTAGGAACTTAAGGTAATTAGACAACATTAGGAAAGACGCTTAGAACACCTAGAGAAATGCTAGGATTGCAACATAGGAAATATGTCACATGTTTGCTATTATAATTAGATTTTCTTGCATATGATTGCTTACTTTTAAACAAGTCCTTATAAGTCTTTTTATGTGTAATTTAGATGGTGCTTACTCGTTCGTCCCAGTATGTTACCCCCGAGAATGGGGCCCTCCTTATCCAGTCAGCTGACCAGTCGACTGATACACCTCCACCTACTACTTTCCCCCACTCCATAGATCCACAGACCCAGATACCACCTTCCACATCCCAGTCCCAGCAGGCCCCGATACTTCCACCACCCCCTGTCACTATACCCACCCAGGCTTCCGTCACTCTCGACGGGACCCAGCTGCTCACACTGATCCAGGGGTTCCTAACAACCCATCAGGAGCAGACTACCCTACTCCGCCAGAGCATGGAGCGTTCTGAGGGACGTCCCATGGACCCACCACATGTAGAGCCACGGCAGAAAGCGGGGACGGTCAAGGACTTCATGGGTCTGAATCCCAAGGAGTTCTCAGGGACTGAGGGCATAGTAGTAGCTGATGACTGGCTAGATTCTGTAGAGAGGAAGCTTCTGGGAGTTAGGATGCCGGATGACCTTCAGGTCGAGGCAGCAGGATTTCTGCTGATAGACTTAGCAAGAGTCTGGTTCAGGAATGAGCCGCTGTTCGCGAGAGGTAGAGCCACCTGGGACCAGTTCAAGACCCAGTTCAAGAAGAAATTCTTCTCGACCACTGCTAGAGTAGCCATGGGGCTACGATTCCAGAACATCCAGCAGGGGAACCGTTCTGTTGATGACTATGCGGGAGAGTTTAGTCGCTTGAGCCGTTTTGCTCCTAGTCTGGTTGCTGATCCAGAGGAGATGACCCATAGGTTTTGCCATGGTCTAGTTCCAGACATTGGCATCCTTATAGTGGCGAACGGTACGACTGACTATTATCAGAGCCTAGAGTTAGCCCGGAGCATTGAGGAGCGTCTTCTGTCTAGCAAGAGGCCGGCTTCTGTACACCATGAGGGACCGTCCAAGCGTCAGGCTTTCCAGCAGAAAGCACCGACGCCACCCCCGCAGACTTACCATCCCCCTACACCGCATCGTCAGACCCAGCCAGTTAGAGCCCCGGGACCCCGATATCAGCAGCAGCAGCAGAAGGGAGCTATATGTTCTTTCTGCGGAAGACCAGGGCATGAATTCGTCGTCTGCAGGAAGAGGTTAGGGCAGTGTTTAGCTTGTGGGTCTGCCATCCATCAGATTCGGGACTGCCCAGTAGCCAAGGGACCCCAGGGGAAGACTTATAGCCTAGTCCTTGAGCCGGAGCCGGAACAGGTTTCGGGAGGTTAGTTTTGATCGTAGCCTTAGTCATTTTGTTGTGTTGCTTGCTATGCTAGAATATTGTAGGGTCTTCAATCCTTGTGAATTTCGAGGACGAAATTTTTCAAGGAGGGAAGACTTGTAAGCCCCTGATTTTCAAAAAAAATTTAAACTAGTGTTAATTAATTTTTAAATGTCATTATTGGTTTTAAAATAATTTAATATGATTTTAGGAATTTTCTAGAATTTTTAAATGAATTTTAAATGAGTTTTAAATGTTAAAATATCAATTTGCAATTTTCTAAAATATTTTAATTAACTTTTGCAATTAATTAGATTGTTTTAATATCATTCTGTAATTTTTAGAATTATTTTATGTCAGTATGCAATTTATTTAATTGTTGTGATAGTATTTTGTAATTAATGAATTGTTTTTAATTATGGAATGCAATTTCTATTTACATATTGGGGACTTAGGGACCTATTCGTAAATTCCTAAACTACAGGGACCTAAACGAAATTCCTAACCCTAACTGTCCCCGACGACTAGCCACGTCGCCGGCGACCGACCGACCTACTTTTCCCCACCTTCCCCGGCCAATCCACCGACCTAAGCCCCTATTTAAAACCCCCCTTCGACCCTCCAGTCAAAACCCTAGCTCTACCCACCACCACGACCACCGTAGCCCTTCATCTCCGGCGAAAACCCTAGGTTCTAAACCCTAACTCCGGCGTACCCTAGCGCCGCCCCACCGTCCATCGTCGCCAGTCGCCACCACCACCGTTCGACTCGCCTCGACGAGCCGACCCCAGCGCCACCACTCCGCCACCGCCACGACGTCTCCTCCGCCCGTCAGCACCCCCGAAACCTACTTCGACGGCCGGACACGTAAGTGTCAGCTTCATTTCGTGTCGGCTGTGTCTCGATTTCACGTGAGAGACTCGCCAGGACACGGGGATGTTCGTCCAGTAGCTGGACACGAGAACTAGGGTTCGTGCGTGTCGTGCGAAGCACGGACACGAGAAAACCCTGTGTCCTTAACTGTCAGGACACAGGATGGTTTATATTTTTTTTATTTATGTTTAATTAATTCTAACCTAAATAAATGTATTAAAATCCTATTCCTAACAAACGGGCCAACTGGCCCATTGGCCAGCGCGCAGTACTTAAAAACCCCCCCCCTTCCTAAGGACAGGGTTCGAGCCCCCCCCCCGCTGCTGTTTCTTTTCTTTTTCTTTTCCTTTTCTTTTTTCTTTTTCTTTTTGTTTTTATATAAATATATATATGTATACATATATTTGTATATATGTATTATTATACATACTATATTTAGGTATATATAGTTGCTGTTTTTATATATATATATATATGAACATACTTCATTATTTTATGTATGTATATATATATATGTGTATTATGTATACATATATATTTATGTATATATATTTCCTTATGTATATATTATTATATATATACTATTATATATATATATGTTTACATTAATTTTGTATATATATATATATATGTTATATAGATAAGTATTTTCTTATATGTATATACATATATTTGTATATATATATATATAATATATAGTTGAGCATTTTCCTATATATATAAATATCCCTATATTTATATATATATATATTATTTCCTATATGTATTTTACTTAGCTTAGTGTAAATTATTTATCTAAAATTATGTTCATACTTTTATAGTTACTATGTAAAACTTTACCTTATTAAAATAATAATATTTATTTTGACTATTACCAAACTGTATTTTTATTGTATTTAAATTACTGCAACCATTTGGTGTCCAAGCCTAGCATGGGTATTTGGGCTCAAATGTGTTTTCACACATTCAAGTACAAGTCATATTGGACTTGATTCATGGCCTTGGGTCCTGTATTTGAACTTTGGTTCAAATTATATACATGGACAAAATATGCAGATAATTAATTATTGTGTGCAATGCTGTTTTTGATTTTCTAAAAATACTTAAAGTATTGCTAAAATTATGGAAAAATAGTTTTTAGATACTTTGTTAAGTTAGCTAATTTAGTATAATTTTTGTAGTATTTAATTTACTGTTTTGCCACTAGGTTGGCATATGAAACCAAAACTTATTTTCTGTATACTTAGGAAAACTGATTTTTATAAAATATTTGTACTGGTTAATAAATTCCAGAAAAATTATAATAAATTTCTATGATTAACAAGGATCACCTTGGTGCTTTACTTTAAGAAAAACAAGGCTTTTTGTCTACTTCAAAAATTGTTAGAACACAATGATCTTTTGATTTATTTATTGACTAATTACGACTTGTAGCTTTTTGTGTTATTTGGAGTTTTTTTAGTCGTGTTGAACCCCATCCCTCACTAGTGTAAAGACCCTAGAAAGTTAGTTAACATAGTGTGTCACCCCACATTGGTCTCCTATGCCAAGTCATCATTTTGGCTAGGTGCCCAGTCACAAGTCGTGTTTCACCAATTAGTGTCCTAGTGTCTTAGCTTAGTATAAAACTAAGTTGTTGTATTTACTTCTACAGTGACGAGTTACTGGACATCCATAGCATTGTTATCGCAGCTTGTTTTGTTTTGCTTTGCTAGAGGCAAGTACTTTCTACGAACTTTACATATTGTCACATAAATGAACTGCAAATCCCACCATGTTAAATGCTAATCCTTGGGGTAGCAAGTTAGATCTCTACATGTTGTACTTTCAGTTACTACCATGCTTAGAACAGTCTTGATGTATCTCTCACATGATTAGAATATGGGTTATGGGAAAACTGATAGTAGAGTACGTGATCATACCCCCTCTTCAGTACCGAGCAAAGTTACATTTTATATGATACTGCGCCGTAGGCCTTACTCTCCAAGCTGTATTTGTACGTGTGTACATATATCGCCTTTACGCTTGTACGTATGTACATTTTATTTACATTGTGCCTCAGTACATTGTACACCTATTGACCGATCACGTACCTGCTACAGTTTTAAACATTACATATACATCTGTCTTTATGACATATGTGTCCTTGCCATGATAGACTGTGTGATGCCATGCTTTCCAGTTATTCCTCTCATGTTCATTTCCATGTTTCATATGCTAGTTTGCTAGATTTAGTACTTGCTCCCGTCCTGACAGGATAACGTTGTAGGTATACTTACTGAGGAGGAGTTGCTCTGTGATTCGTATTATGGAGTCACTGGCGAGGATCCGGTTTTGCCATACGAGGATGTTCCTGCGGGGAGACTCGTCTAGTTTGCTTAGCTGCTTGGGATACTTAGTGTAGTCATGTATTAGACTATATCATTTTGTAACTGGACATGTATCCAGTTTTACATTTCAGTTTACTTGTACTTGGATATTTTACTATATACGACGACTTTTGTGTTTGGAGCATTTATGATTCTTCTTCACTTACAGAACTGTTAGCACATTTAGTCTTATCTTGTTATCTCTAGAACAGCTTACTGCGCTTTATCTTAAGCGTAGGCTGGACATGGCTCGGCCCGGCCCAACAATTTGGGTAACGGGTCGTGACAGCATCATTGTCCGAGCTACCTCCAGCAGGTGCCTATTCTTTCGTTCGGCAACACCATTTTGAGCCGGTGTATATGCACAAGAGGTTTGATGCAGTATACCATGAGAGGATAAATACGCAGCAAACCTCTTATGGGTATATTTCGTCCCATTATCCGACCGGAAACACTTAACACGAGCATTATACTGTGTCTTCACCCGTTGATGGAAGCTTTGAAATGCCTCAAAAACATCACTTTTATTCTTCAGCAGGTAGACCCACGTTACGCGGGTAGAGCAGTCAATAAAAGTAACAAACCATCTATAACCGTTAACACCGTTTGTAGGACAAGGGCCCCACACATCGGAATGAATCATATCAAAAGCAGCAGAACATCGATGCCCAGAACTCACATAGGAGCTTCTGGTATGTTTTTCCAACTCACAAGCATCACAAACTAACAACTCTTTATTTGCTTTTTGATATAAGGACGGATACAGTCGACTAATAACGGAAAAAAGAAGAATGTCCTACACGCTGATGGTGGAGGAGCAGCTCGGCTTCGACACTTCGACTTCGGACTTCCGGTTGTGCGTCTGCAACCAAAGATGCCAGTGCTCTATCCAGACCGTTCCTGTCCAAGTACCATAGACCCTTATGCCATGTGCCAGTGCCTAGTCGTCTCCCTGTTCCCTTCTCCTGAAAAGTTACCTTAGGAATATCAAAGGAAACAATACAGTTTAGATCAAGGATAATGGCGCTAATGGATATAAGATTGACAGGAAAGGAAGGAGCATGTAAGACATTAGATAGAGTGATGGAAGGAGTGCAATCAACAGTGCCTTTACCCGTAACAGGCCTGGAGGTACCATCAGCAGTCTGAATGCTTTCTGGCGGCGTTAGAGTAGAGTATTCCCGGAACTCACCGCGGGACCCCGTGACATGACAAGATGCCCCAGAGTCCATAATCCAAGCTGGCTGAGAGACAGATGCAAGAGCACGCGGAGGTATACCGGCACTGGTTTGGGAGAAGTGTAGTAATCTCCTGTAGTGGACGGCGTCCCAGGAATGACTTGTCGTTCACCAGAACCAAGCTTTGAGCCGCGCATCTTCTCGAGAACTTCTCTCTCAAATGGAGTGATGTCCGCCAACTGATTGTTCCCACCTTCATCCGCCAGATGCGCCTTGTTGCCTCCAGAGTAAGTGCCCCTTCCACCACTGTAGCTGCCTCGACCACCTCGTCGTCCACCGCGACCACGGCCCCGACCAGTCGAGGGAGTCCGTGTCGGTTTTGGGCAAAAGCGGATGTAATGCCCTGTGTCACCACAGTTGTGGCAAACGCCACCCGTAGAAGGAGGCTGTGTGAAAGTGGCAAGAGCAGATGTGTCAACTCCGGCCTGCTCCCCCTGGGAGATACCCTTGGTAGGCATCAGCTTCAACCGTGCTTCTTCTTGTGCCATGGCAGCTATGACGTCTTCAAATGTCGGCAGCGTCGGTTGTGCGAGAAGTACATTCCTCCGTTGCTCAAATGCAGGGTTGAGTCCCTTCAAAAACTTCATCATCCGTTGCCGCGAGATATAATCCAGAAATTTCTGAAAATATTTTGCAAAAGCCGGTTCAACCTGAGCATCCTCCATGCCAAGAGGATCATAATGGTCAAGATCAGACCAGTACTTCTTCAACAAGGCAGCGTACTCAGAGATGGTACGATCGTCTTGGATTACCCGATCGAGCTCATCCTGCAGTTGGAAGACTCGCATGGGGTTACCCGAACCGGAGTACATGTCTTTCAATGTTCTCCACATATCAGCAGCTCCCTCCATTGCTTCAACGTTACCCGACACTTGGTCGGTTAAAGAGGCTGTCAACCAACCAGCCACGACATTGTTGACAATGTCCCATACAGCAAACTCCTTCGAGGAGTGATCGACAGGGGCCTTGGTGTGGCCATCTACATAACCAACCAAGCCACGTCCCTTCAGCGTCCGCATCGCCTGCCGCGACCATTTCAAGTAGTTGGTCGTGCCTTCCAACTTCGTCTCCAGCTTGTCCAACTTTCTCATTTTGTACGGTGACGGATCCACATCAGTATGGGTCACGCGTGGGGTTGCCTCCGGTAATCTCTTGGTCAGGAGATCCTCGACCAGGGCCTTCATTTCTTCTGCTGTCAATTTCCCATAGATGAAATCCATGACTTCTTCAACTGCAATCAGTGAGGTGTTGTTGTTTCCTGAGTCGTCTTCTTTTGAGTCGTCTTCGTCTTAGTCAGCTACCGGGAGGAAACAACAAACGAGATCCCTCACTGATATGTCGTAGTTTATACGACCAACTAGAACCGCGTCATGATAACGCGTTCGGACGGCTCAAGGATAACCAACGTAGTTGTGCCTCCTTGCATGAGACAAACCAGAGGTATACCAGCCGTGCAGAAACGATTGTAAAGACAACGTTCTTGAGATACGAAAATCTAAAGAGATTTCGTATTCGTAGCTTCTAAAAAGAAGGTACTGATTCTCGAAGGCAACAACAGAGATCTTCTAAAGAGAAGGAAATCTGTTTTTTTTTTTTTCGCAGAACAGCAAAAACCCTAAAAAGGGCGGCTGTAGCCCTAAAAAAGGGCGGCGAGGGGGGGGGGGGGGGCGGGTTACTGCTGGATGGGAGGGGCGGGTTACTGCTGGGTGGGGCGGGGTGCTGCTGAGAGGGAGGAGGAGGGGGGCGGGGTACTGCTGAGAGGAGGGGGTGGGGGGTCGGGGGGGGGTCGGCGGGGGGTGAGGGTCGGCGACAGGGGGGGGAGGGTCGACAGGGGGGTCGGCGGGGTGGGGAGGGTCGGCGACGGGGGGGGGGGAGGGTCGGCGACAGGGGGGACGTCGACAGAGGGCGTCGGCAGGGGGGCGGCGGTAGGGGGGGTCGGCAGGTGTCTGGCGGCTAGGGTTTGTGGAAGGAGTGGCTCTGATACCAAGTTGAAATGAGGGCTAAATCTCAGATGATTTTATTGAGGGCTACTGCCTACTACTTATAGAGGGTCCAACCCCTCTTCATATTACATCTAACCGATGTGAGACTAAAGTCCCTTATTTACTCTCAACAGTAATAATTCATCAACATTTTTCCAGTAACTTGCGAATTGATAAGAGAAACGTCTATAATATTGCTGCTAGCATCTCATAAAAAAGAAGAAAGAGAGAGAGATGAAGTAGAAAGTATAAGTTGAGGAATATTTGGAATGTCTAGATCACAACAAAAGATACATGGGAGAAAATAATAGATGTAAAGATTGTGTGGCAAATTATTGCAATAATGCATGTGGCATGATTGAGATGGTCTTTCGCTTTACTGTGAAGAATATTTTGAGAAAATATCTGAATGTATTACTTTCTGGGCATGGAAACAGGAAAAGCTAATTTTACAAGAAACAGCATGAGATATGAGCTGCATGACTAATTTAGAGAGATGAATTGCATAGGTCTTCATAGGTGCAGGTGATACAACCGCATTAGTCATAAGTGATAACTTGGCACACAATTGTAAACATCATACAAGTGTATAATTATAGTTCTACAGCAAACATCATTGTCACCATGTACCAAGAAAATTACACCTCAAGTACTAATAACAATATTCGTCATGGATTCATTCTGCTCTATTCAACCATGTTTGCAAACAGTTCTTTATGACAAGGTAAACCATAATATCAATAAGATAAGTCTTGTAATATTGTTAGAAGTGGTCGCCTCACTGACCTTCTCCACCCAAGAATCCTTGTACTCCACAATAAATGGATTACGCACTTTAGAAATGAGTTCCATCTGCAAAGGAAAGCATGAGAAGATTACATTTGGGGATGTGTGGATCATATAATAACAAATCAGATTGTTGGTCTCTAAATTTTTACACGTAGTATTCACTTAGATATTGTATGGCAAGCATCCGATGACCTTTCTCAAGCTAACACTCAAATCTCCAAAGAAAATAGTTCATAATAGCTAAAGGTTTTGTATTATTGAGGTGAACATGAGAACTACAAACTCCCCATTCACACTTCATTGGAGCATTTGGTAAATCATCAGACAACAGGAATGGAAGATGTAAAAATGATTCAAGAGAAGCGGGTTACACCTATTGCAACTCAACAACATAGCCCACAAGTCCAGAAGGGAAATTTTAAGCAAACTATCTGAAACAAATCAACATTATTAATTTTACTAATGGATGATATAAAAAGCCAATAATTTTATTAATGGATGATAAAAAAGCCAATACAACTATGAATATAAATAGAAGGAGAACGGATACATATCCGTATAGGAGTAAGAGAAGAAATATGCATCCATATAGGAGAAGGAATCTAATCCTAAATCTAATTTATGAAATCTAATCCTAAATCTAATTAATATATAATCCTAAATCTAATTTAATCTTAACACCCCCTTCAAGCTCATGGTGGGTCAAACAACTGTAAAGAATAATTGTTGTATATTTTATTGATTGCCTACTCCACTACTTATAGGGAGTCTAGCTCCTCTTCATACTACATTTTCCAATGTGGGACTAAGTCCCTTATTAGTTCTCAACACTCCCCTTCAAGATGGACGATAGATATTAATCATTCCCATCTTGTTACATAGCTTCGACAGACTTAATGAACTAAGACCCTTAGTCAGACAGTCTGTCACTTGTTCTTCTGAGCGAACATGATCAATCTTCAGTATCCCTTGTTCCGGCTTCTCTTTGATGAAGAATCGATCGATCTCGATGTGCTTCGTTCTGTCGTGCTGAACTGGATTATTAGCTATACTTATTGCAGCTTGACTATCGCTCAGAAGACGTAACGGTGCTCCCTTGTCCAGCTTCAACTCTGTCAGCAACGCTTTCACCCACAGCAACTCCGACACTCCTAAAGCCATTGCTCTGTATTCTGCTTCAGCTGTAGACCGTACTACCACTGACTGTTTCTTGCTTCTCCATGAGACCAAGTTTCCTCCTACAAAGACACAATATCCCGTGGTAGACCTTCTATCGTCTATGCAGCTCGTCCAGTCTGCATCGCAGTATCCCTCAACTTCTATACATCCATTCTTCTTGAACGATAACCCTTTCCCCGGCGTCTCTTTCAGATATCTCAAGATCTGAAACACTGCATCTATATGACCCGTTCTTGGATCATGCATGTAGCGACTTACTACACTCACCGCAAATGAGATATCAGGACGAGTGTGCCCCAGATAAATCAATCTTCCTACAAGTCGTTGATATCTTTCACGATCAACTGGCTCTCCTGCTTCTGCTCCCAACTTGCACTTCTGGTCAATTGGAGTGACTGCTGCTTTGCATCCCAGCATCCATGTCTCCTTCAGCAGATCTAGTGCGTATTTTCTCTGTGAGAGAACAATTCCTTGTTCGCCTTCACACACCTCGATACCTAGAAAGTACCTCATCGCTCCTAAATCCTTCACCTCAAACTCCTTCGCGAGTTTTGACTTCAGCTTAGCGATCTCGACTTCATCGTTACCTGTGATTACTATATCATCCACGTATACAGCAAGTATAGTGATGTGGCCTCTTGCATGCTGAAGAAAGACCGTATGATCTGCATTTGCTTGATGGTATCCCATGCCTGTAACAGCCTTTCTGAATCTGTCAAACCAGGTTCGAGGAGATTGCTTGAGTCCATATAGCGACTTCTTTAGTTTGCACACTTTTTCATGCGATGTCCCTCCATCTGATTCTGTAGCGTAGCACCCTGACGGGAGTTCCATGTACACTTCTTCTTGTAGATCCCTATGGAGAAAGACATTCTTCACATCTAACTGGTATAGCTTCCACCCATAGTTTGCTGCAACGGAGACCAAAGTTCTTACGGTGCTCATTTTTGCTACTGGAGCAAACGTCTTATCATAGTCGATGCCATATGATTGTGTGTATCCTTTTACAACCAACCTTGCCTTGTATCGTTCCACTTTTCCTTCTGACGTCTCCTTTACTGTGTACACCCATTTGCATCCCACAGTTTTCTTCCCTATGGGTAATGGAACCAGCTCCCACGTCTTATTTTTCTCCAGTGCCCCAAGTTCTTCCATCATTGCAGCTTTCCATCTTGGATCTTTCTTTGCTTCCTGCCAATATTTGGGCAACGAAGTAGAGTCTAATGTGCAATGAAGGCTCGATAATTCGAAGAAATGTTAGAATAAGACAGGTAGTTGGCAATATCATGTTCATAATCATCAAAACGACTAGGAGCCTTACCCGCATTGATGCGAGAAGATCTCCTTAAGGGAGCAATAGGTGGTGGAGAGATCATACCATCAGAGTCAGAGAGATCCGCATCAGAATCAGATTAATTCAGTACGGGGGCAACATCTTCAAGAGTTGGAGCAGGAGTAGACGAGGGACTTGGTACAGTAGGCACAGGGCACGGTACAGGCACAGTACTGGACTTCTGCTGTCTCCTTCTGTAGACTTGGAGCTCCTTTTCCATTGTCTGCTGCTCCCCCTGTTTAACATATGTGTCTTCTTCATCTTCTGTATCGGAGTCACTGCTTTCTTCCCCTTTCGTCCAGTTTTCCACGACCGGGTATGGGACCGATCCGACCACCACAGATGGGCTTATTTTCTCTCCCTCACATCTAACACCCTCTGTGTTAGGTGTGTCACCAAACGCTGAACCGTCATCCGAACCATAATATGGTTCCAGTTCTCTGAATGTAACATCCATGCTTACAAACATCTTCCGCTCAACTGGGCTCCACCATGCGTATCTCTTCTGAGTTGCCGTGTACCCGACAAAGACATATTTAACCGATCTAGGATCCAGTTTGTCAACTCCTGGCCTATTATCTTGGACAAAACATACACACCCAAATACTTTCGGTGGAACAGTGTACGTAGTTGCACCAGTAAGCATCTCCAACGGTGTTTTTCAGTCCAATACCTGAGATGGCATTCTGTTGATGAGATAAGAGGCCGTTAACACCGCCTGCCCCCATAAGTGTTTCGGGACATTCATAGCCAGCATCATCGTCCGTGCGACCTTCAGCAGGTGTCTGTTCTTCCGTTCGGCCACACCATTTTGTGCCGGTGTATAGGCACATGAAGTTTGGTGTAGTATTCCATGAGTGGATAAATACTCAGCAACCTTATTTGTATACTCCGTCCCATTGTCAGATCGTAAGCACTTAATTTTAGTGCCATATTGTGTTTCTACCCGGCGATGAAAGTCTCAAAACGCCTCAAAGACGTCACTTTTATTCTTCATAAGGTTCCATGTCACGCGAGTATAACAATCAATAAAAGTGACGAACCATCGAAAACCGTTAATACCGGTTGTAGGACAAGGGCCCCATACGTCCGAATGTATCATATCAAATGTAGCTGAACTTCTACTTCCTGAACTCACATACGTGCATCTGGTATGTTTACCCAATTCACATGCATTACAAAATAACTTCTCTTTATTAGCCCTTTGGTATAAGGACGGATACATTCGACTAATAATTTTAAAAGAAGAATGACCGACACGCTGGTGGTGGAGTAGCAATTCATCTTCTACACTGCGCCGTGAAACTTCCTGTGGTGTGTCTGCTACCGGAGATGCCAATGCTTTGTCCAGTCCAGTCCTGTCCAAGTACCACAGCCCCTTATGCCATGTGCCAGTCCCTAGTCGTCGTCCTGTCCCCTTCTCCTGAAAAGTCACCGTAGGAATGTCAAAGGAAACAGTACAGTTAAGATCAAGAATAATGGCACTAATAGAAAGAAGATTGACAGGAAAAGACGGAGCATGTAAGACATTGGTGAGAGTGAGAGAAGGGGTGCATGCGACAGTGCCTTTACCCATGACATGGCTGGAGTTACCATCAGCAGTTTGAATGCTCTCCGGCGTCGGTAGGTGAGTATAGTCGTGAAACTCACCGTGGGGCCCCGTGACATGGCGAGATGCCCCAGAGTCCATAATCCAACCTGGTTGGTGGACAGCTGCTGCAAGAGCACGCGCAGGAATACCTGTGCTGGTTTGGGCAAAGCAAGTGATGTGATCCCCCGAGGTAGATGACGCCGCATGACTGCCGTCCGAACCCAGCTTCTTGCTGCGTAACCTCGCGAGGAACTCCTTCTCAAGAGGGGTTAACTCAGCCAGGTGATTTTCTCCCCCTTCCTCCGCTAGATTAGCTTTGTGTCCTCCAGAATAATTTTTCCTTCTACCAGCATAACCGCCTCTACCATCTCGACGTCCTCCGCGGCCCCGTCGACGATCACTCGACTGACTTTACAGGGGCTTTAAAAAAAATCTGATATAATGCCCTGAGTCACCACAGTTGTGGCAAACACCGGCCACAGAGGGAGGCTGATTGAAGGCGACAAGGGTAGACTTGTCAACAGCGGCTTGCTCCCCCTGAAAATAGTCCTTCTTGGGCATCAACTTCAATCGAGCCTCTTCTTGTGCCATGGCAACTATGGCTTCTTCTAAGGTTGGAAGCATGGGCTGTGCTAGGAGTACATTCCTTCTATGCTCAAACACAGTGTTAAGACCCTTCAAGAACTTCATCATCCGTTGTCGCGAAATATAATCCAAAAACTTTTGGAAATGTTTCGCAAATGCTGGTTCGACTTGTGCATCTTCCATCCCAAGAGGATCATAGTGATCCAGATCAGACCAGTACTTCTTTAACAGTGCTGCATACTCAGAGATGGTACTGTCGTCCTGGGCCACCCTATCAAGTTCATCCTGCAGTTGGAAGACCCGCATAGGATTGCCTGAGCCTGAGTACATATCCTTCAAAGTCTGTCATATATCAGCAGCAGCCTCCATCGCCTCTACATTGTCCGACACCTGGTCGATCAAGGAGGCTGTCAACCATCCAGCCACAACATTGTTGACAATTTCTCAAATAGAAAACTCCTTTGAGGAGGGATCATCTGGCGCCTTGGTTTGGCCATTGACGTAGCCAACCAAGCCTCGTCCCTTCAGCGTCCGCATTGCCTGCCGTGACCATTTCAAGTAGTTGGACGTTCCTTCCAACTTCGTCTCCAGCTTGTCCAGCTTCCCCATTTTGTAGGATGACGGATCCACATCAGTATGGATCACACGTAGGGTTGCCTCGGTTAATCTCTTTGATAAAATATCATCAACCAAGGCCTTCATCTCTTCTGCTGTCAGTTTACCACTGATCGAATCTATGGCGTCTTCAACTGTGATTCGTCGTCGTCGTCTTCGTCGGCTTCGTCGTCGTCTTTATGTAAAATCTTCAACAGAGACCTTACGAATGCGCTGTTAACGCAGCCAACACCGGCGCGCGCATGTAGATCCTAATTTTTGCAGATCGAGAACGGAAGAACAAATAAAGCATTTTGTAATTCCGGAGGACGTAATCTAGGAACAGATGGTGCAAATAAAGCATTTGACGTCCATCCGTCTTCGAATAACCGCCCACATAATCTCTCTAAAATTAGGGTTTTTTTTTCGTTTTGAAAAAAGGGGGGGTCGGCAGCAGTTGGGGTCAGAGGGGGGGCGTCGGGGGGGGGGGGCAGCAGTGGGGGGGTGTTCGACGGCGGCAGAGGGGGGGGGCCGTCGGGGGGGGCAAGGGGGGGCGTCGGGGGGCAGCAGGGGGGGTCGTCGGCGGTAGCAGGGGGGGCGTCGGGCGGGGCAGGGGGGCATCGGGGGGGCAGGGGGGAACTGCCGGGGGCAGCAGGGGGGGTTCGACGGCAGGGGGGTTTGCCGGGTTGGGGAAGGGGTGGGAAATTTTTTTTTTATGGTTATGGCTTTGATACCATATAAAGAATAATTGTTGTATATTTTATTGATTGGCTACTCCACTACTTATAGGGAGTCTAGCTCCTCTTCATACTACATTTTCCAATGTGGGACTAAGTCCCTTATTAGTTCTCAGCAACAACATGACTTCCTCAATAAAAACTGAAACCTCGGTGAGAGTTGTGACTTTGTAAAGAAATCGGCCAGTTGATCAGCAGAGGTCACATATGGTATAGAAATAGTATCCGCCAAAAAAATGCTCACAGACTAAGTAACAATCAATCTCAATGTGCTTTGTCCGTTCATGAAAAACTGGATTTTCACAATTTGTATAGCACTTTTGTTATCATAGTGAAGTAATGTAGGTCCTGTAGGAGCAATGCCTATATCAGAGAGCAGTCTATGTACATGGATGATCTCCCTGGTGGTGGTAGCCACAGATCTGTACGATGTCTCAGTAGAAGAACATGCAACAAAGCTCCAACTGAGTAAGACGATACTAAATATCTGTCGATGTATGTGTACTATCAATAATGTGAGCTTGAGGTACCGGAGAGCGAGTCGAAGAGGAACCCTTTGTCTTTATCCGCTTGAAGAATTGTATTTTTAAATGTAGATGAAGCAGAAAACAGTTATCCACCGAGTGTCTAGCCTTCTGGCAATGAGTACAAATCAGACTAGAGCGCTGACGATTATAGCAGATGGTAGCATAATGACCAGGTTTCCCGCAATAAATACATAGAGGACGCATTTAAAAAAATTGATATCTTTTTTATTTTTTTCGATTTTTTTTTTGAATTTTTTTACCAAAAAAAACTAAAGGACTTTTGTTGACATCACTCCGATATTGGCGTCGAGGAGCTAAGCAAGCATGACGGAGCAGACAACGAGGGAAAAAAGGAGAGGATAATCAACAATATTGATTATCTAAAAGAAATTCTGAATGATCCTAGATAAAAGAAAAATCCTAGGCCCTGATACCATGAAACAAATCAACATTATTGATTTTATTAATGGATGATATAAAAAGCCATTACAACTATCATTATAAATAGATGGAGAACAGATCCATATCCGTATAGGAGTAAGAAAAAAATATACATCCATATATAAGAAGGAATCTAATCCTAAATTTAATTAATATTTAATCCTAAATCTAATTTAATCTTGACACTATCAAAAATTGGAATGCCCTTGATGGTTAACTTGGCAATAGTATGCTAATGGCTACATTCTTAGTTGACAATCACTTGACCTTGGAACGTTTGTTTCTCTAGAAATCTGATCAACAACCACCACTGTAAATTGCATCTTCATCATTACCATCATCAAAGCCTTCCAATCGGAATGGCGTCCTCTCTGGAGCACAAGAAGATCCATTAAAGAATTAACAATCTTTATGAATGACTTGATGTCAACCGTCTCTGTCTGTGTCAAAGTCCTAGCAAAGGTAGATAGCTATTTAGCATGAGAAGGTCATGCCCTAAAATCGAGACGTCCAGTTGGCGGGATCGTAGACCAAGGTCATAAATGGCGCTAAGCGGGTGCGCGGCGGAGAGGATCCGCCTACTGCCTAGGCGTTTGATACATTTTGGACATTATTTACTATTTTACCACTGATTTTTTTTTTTTTTTTTTTTTTTGCATAATATGCATATTTTAAGGGTGTTTTATGCATAATTAAGTTGTAGAACAAAGATTTATGAAGTTTCAGTATTGCAAAAGTGAAAGATAGGTCCATAATGCTTGCAAAATTATTTTTTTTCAAAACATATAGTCAGGTTTTCTCCGCCTAGGCACCCGCCTATGCTGCCTCATCTCCGCCTACGCCGTCAAACTTCCATTGGCCGCCTACTCCATCACCAACGGCAAAAGTGGTGCAGAGAGTGGCTGTCTAGCACCTAGGTTGCCGCCTCGACTGCCATTTAGAACATTGTGGTAGACCTATATCTTTGCCTACATACCAAATTAGGTGTATTCGTGTCCGGAATGTGTCGTGTTGAATCCGTGTCCGTGCGACACTAGCTTACGACCAAAAATAACAATTGCGTTTTCGCCAGGATCGTTCCATGACCACCTAAATCTTTTTTACCTCGTGTTGCGTTTGTAAGTGATTTAGCAACAAATTTATTGGACACGGATAAACAGGCGGTTACCTCCTGATGGGCCGACCTCCGGCACCTATCAGTCTGGCGAGCAAGACGGATCTTCTTGAGTACATATCTGTGCAAAGCAACACAATGAGGACCAACTGCACAGTAAAAAAATTCCTTGCAACATGAGAACATAACGAACAAACCTCTTCTTTTCGAGCTTATGTCTAACTAGAAGAGCAGAGCCGAATGCTCCTTTCCCTATCTGCTCCAATACCTCGTACTGCTCCATTCTTACTCCACTCCACTCTTATTCAACTAGCCAAGCTTCAATTTTTACAAATAAAAACATTCAAGAAAAATTACATAAAAATAAAATTAGTAAAAGTTGCCATTTTTAGTCACCTAATTAAAATCTCAGAAATTGAAAAAAAAATTTAAAAAATTTAAAAAAAAAAAAAAACGGAGCCGAATGCTCCTTTCCCCATCTGCTCCAATACCTCGTCTTGCACCATTCTTACTCTACTCCACTCTTGTTCAACTAGCCAAGCTTCAATTTTTACAACTAAAAACATTCAAGAAAAATTACAAATAAAATAAAAATAATAATAAAAGTTGCCATTTTTAGTCACCTTGACCTAATTAAAATCTCAAAAAAATTGAAAACAAAATAATAAAAAAATCAATAGACAAATGAGATCTATATATAATCTACATTCGTTTTGTCACAAAAAATATTATTTTGCCACGAAAAATATTTTCCGTGAGAAAAAGTAGCAGGTAAGTCTACTAAACACAAAAAGTGAGAATGTGAGTAAAAAAATTCATATTAATAAGTGGGACGAAAGAAAAAATTCTTAAAAAGTAAAAAAGTAAAAATAAAAATAAAAAAAAGCTAAATCCGGTGAACAAATAACTAAACTCTATATACGAAATCATCAGGAAAAAAATCTAATGACAGAGATCAATAAGTATGCTTCAATTTCAGCAGCAATTGCCAAAAAACACAAATAAGAAAAGGAAAGGAGAAATGGCTGGTAAAAATGGAACGATGGACGTGCATTGCGCGGGGAGGCTCACCCGGCCGGAACTGGAATAGCTTCCGATCGGCGCGCCGCGCCGGAGCGACCTCCCGGCGCCGGAACCCTAATTCCGAGCGCGAACTCGAAGCTCCATTTTCACGATCGCATTGTTTAGTTCTATAGAGAGAGTGAGAGAGAGAGAGGGAGAGTGTGACAGCAGCAGCAGGAGGAAAAGGAAATTAAGGAAATCAGCAATGATAGAGAGAGAGAGTGTGTGTGACAGTAGCTAGCACTACTGCTACTGTGCAAGGAGCAAGCGGGAGGAGCTTCCTTTATTCCACCATTTTTATTTAGAGAAATTTTGACTTACCTCCAACTTGATTTACCCTAATTCAATGTACACCCCACAGTTTTGCAAAAATATATAGTATCTTTCATTTTGGACGAAAATCGTCAATTTTTTTTAAAACCAAAATGTCCTTGCTCCTTCCTCTTTCTTCTTTCCTCTTCTTTCACCGCGGCCACCGTCCCCGCTCCCTCCCCCTCCCCGCCGCCGCCTCCGCTCCTCCCCTCCCCGCCTTCGGCCGGGTGGCGGCAGCAGCAGCAGCGACAACGGCGGCAGCGACGGAGGCGGGGAGGGGGGGGGAGCGGCGGGAGCGACGAAGGCAGAGGCGGGGAGCGAAGACGGGGGGGGGGGCGACGACGACAGAGGCGGGGAGCGAAGGCGGGGGGGGGAGGAGGGGGGGGGGAGTGGACGCGACGGCCGCGGAGGGGGGGGAGCGGCGGGAGTGACGACGACAGAGGCGGGGAGCGAAGGCGGGGCGGGGGACGGGGGGGGGGGGGGGGGGGGGGGGGGGAGGGGGGAGAGAATGAGCCAATGGCATTTTGGTCCAAATTTCTTTTTTTTACGGTTTCGTCCAAAATGGGGGGTACTATACATTTTTGCAAAACTGTGGGGTGCACCTTGAATTGTAGTAAATCAAGTAGAGGGTAAGTCAAAATTTCTCTTTTATTTATTACTTTATTTACTTGCTGTCTTCTTTGCATGTACATCCCTAAATATTCTTATTTATACATAATTCTTCCAAGCTTTTTGTTATTATCCGTTCCGCTCGCGGTCGTGGACATAGTAGCAAATACGCAAATAAACAAAGTAACCTTGTGAGTTGAACTAATCAATGTTCAGCCAATCTTGAACTTGGAAATTATACTCGAACTATATAAAGAACAAGGGTAAATTGCAAAAAAAACCCTCGTTAGATTTCCGCTTTTTGCACTAAAAGACTCCATGCTCTTAAAATTTTCAAAAGTATGAAAAATGCTAATTTTGCCCCCCAAATGACAATTTTACCCCTCCCCCCTCCTTCTTCGGATGTTTGGGCTGTGTTCGCCGGCGAGGAGGAGGAGGGGGGTGCGCTCGCCGACGAGAGAGGCGGAGGGGGTGGGGGGTCGGGGGGTCGCTCGCCAGCGAGGAGGAGCAGGGGGGGTCGGGGCCGGCGAAGGAGGAGGTGGCGGGGGGGGGGGGGGTCGGGGCCGGCGAGGGAGGAGGAGGGGGTGGGTCGGGGGGGGGGGGCGCTCACCGGCGAGGAGGGTGGGGCTGGGGCTCGCCGGCGAGGGGCAGGTGAGTCTACCTGGGAGAGGGAGGACGACATGCGGAAGCGTTTCCCTTATCTTTTCGCGCCCTGAGGTATAAATTTATTTCCTTTAAATCTGTTTGTGATTTCCTGTGCTGGTTGTCTTCAATTTCGAGGACGAAATTTTTTAAGGAGGGTAGATTTGTCACCCCAGTTTTTTAAATTAGGGGTATTTTCGTCATTTTCAAGTTTTAAAATATTTTAG